>MU832946.1:0-63802 GCA_029204225.1 Diphasiastrum complanatum | reverse complement strand
TCTCAACAAGATCATCTGCCCAATTGTGACGAAAATAGTTGAAGCCAACTGAAATGATTTCGAAACAGAGTTGTATATTCAACTATTTGGGCTTTCAGGACCACACCACGGAGATCAATGGGGATGGCACAATTTCAATTGGTCTACGGACAAGAGGTTGTAGTATCGGTCAAATTTATCATTCCATCTTTAAGAGTTGCATATTCTGAACAACTTGGTGAAGAAGCAACCATTAAGCACAGACTACTTAATCCTTTAGAAACTATGTGAATCTCGGTTATTAAGTTAGCATGCATAGTTAGTAAACAAAGGCAGACAAAAGGGGCCTGGCATGAATAATCATATATTCAATTAAAGGAATTGAATGAAGGAGATAAAGTTCTATTATATAGAACTCGGAAGATTAAACCAGGAAAACTTCAAATTCCTAAGCTCAAGGACCTGATGTGATCACAAAGATTCACACCAATGGATCCGTTCAACTGGAATGTTGAGACGAGATCCCATTAGACATCCTCCTCCGACCAGCTATTGAATCATTCACCTCCAAATCCCAACCACTAGAGCAATCTCCTTTTCTCGTGCACCTTCTTCTTGTTGAAGCTCCACAAAAGTGTAATTATAGGTATCTAGACCTCTTGGAATGCCAGGTAGCCTACTCCCACTCAGCCTGGCAATGGGAAAGTGTGGTTTAACTTGCATTGATACCATGTCCTTGGTCGAGTTCTCACCCTAGGAAGCATTATTAAACCATACTTGCATGTATGAAAAGAGATATGTTATGAGTAGTAGTTCTTTTCGGTTGATTAAATAAAAGTGATAGGATGCTTAATTGGCAGGTTCGAGTTTTAAGCATGTGTTTGTGTAAATCAAGAGAATTCAGCATTGCCAGTGAGTTATAATCGAGGGAGTTTTACCAAACATTGGTGACATTGACAACTCACTTAGATTAGTGCATGATACGACCAAATTACAATGACAATTTGATTGCGTCCCACTTTTTTCCTCGTTTCTTTTTCAATATTTTTATTGCTTAATAGATTCAATATACATGTTCTAATTTACTTCATGTTTTATGAATTTCTATTGAAACATACCATAACATTGTTTCTACCTATGCAATACTTTGTCAATTAGCTATCTTCACTAAAGCAAGCCATGTTAGGAAGGTATAAGAGAAGAAGACAAAAAAAATCAGATGATGAGGGATCATCATTTTGTTTATCTAGGCAGAGGGATAATTTAAGGGGGAAAGAAGAAGAGAACATCATGTTGAAGGAATTACTGCCGAGGAAGAGAAAAGAAAGCAAGAAACTGAATAAATGATAGATTTAGCTGATTCCTACCTTATTGTAAATAGATGCCACCAATTGAAAGCCAAATCGGCATCACCTTCCGAAATCCACTAAGTCGTCAACTCCAACCAACATTGCCCAGGGAATGTGAAATCACTTTTGGCGCACTCCGAACACTTCCTCTACTACAATCACTCTGTTTTGATGTACCTTACTTGTAGGTACAGTCCAGAGTGCCCGTCGTTTGGAGATTATCACCTTTCGTTTGGGTCAAAACGGGCAAAGGACCCAAAATAATAGGGATTTTCTTTTGTTTTTGAACTGTTTCTTCACCTCGAAGAAACTTCACTCTTCACTTGTGAAGGGACCCAACTCCAATTTTTAGTATGAAAATTTTTTAATGAAGTTGAAGGCCAAAATACACTTCACTTCTTCAGGGCCCTCTTCAACAACATTTAATGGCTTTATAGCAATCCAACGGCCCATTGGAAGCTCATCTCTTCCATTGACTATCTTCTATCTGGATCCAACGATCTAGATTTCTTTTGGCATTGAACACAATCTCTGGAGCCATGACACACTTCTATACAAGGAGTCGCCGCTTACCTTCATGTCGTGCGAATCTGTCCACGGACCTCCTGCGCGTGGCCACCTACTCTCTCTCTTCCACGCTATGGCCTTCCCTCAAGAATCCTCGAACCATCTCTCTCTCTCTGGGTCGCGGATGTCAACAAGCCTCTTCTGATCTGGTTTCGCACTGACAGGCGCCCTCCTACGGCTTTTACAACTTAAAAAACGGATTCAATATAGAGAGAAAACTTTGATTTTCTGTTTTCAAACCCTAGGCCATGATTTTTCTCACAACTTTGATCTTGGCTTGTTTTTCACAGCTCTCTGGTCTGGCCAGATCAACTGCTCTGAGGTCGTCCTACCACTGGAAAGCTCATTCTTCAATTCGTTTGTCAAAACGGTGTCCGATTGAATGCACACTGACTGCAAACACCAAATAGCCTGCTTCAGAATTTCAAAATTTCGTTTGCTGAGGTTATGATTCAGCCGACCAACCCTTGTCTCTGAATCCTCACACAGTCTCAAGCTCACCAAGCTTCTTTGTGCTAAACTCTCTGCACTAGTGTTTCTCCTTCCGTCTTCAACCCCGCCGTAAACCTCCGAACTCTCAGAAGACAGTTTTCTTGAAACTCTCTTCAACGACGATGTTGTGTACTGTGTACACTCCCTGTACGGCTTTGATACCAACTTAGAATTTGCCTTCAAACAGGAGCACAGATCATGCTACACAGTAACACAGAGAGAAAACACTCTCCACAACAAGCGCACATAGCAACTGTATTTCTTAAAATGAAATTACACTGTACATATAGTTGTTCACTCAGGCAACCCATGCATGACCCAAGTTGTCATTCGCGGGATGCGTGTCCCATCGACTTTGCCTTGTGACGAGGCCAACTAATCCTTATCAACTGATAGGACCCACAGTACAGTAGCACAATGATTCTACATTAATTCTAACCAAGGCAACCCTAACCCTAGTTAATAAGTGAGAGGGATTTGGCACCCTGCGTGTGTAAGTCCAACCCAATGATCACATAGAGATTTGATTAATTACAAGTCAATAAAAGGAATTTAGTTCTTTTTGTGGGACTTTAAATGTCGCAGGGCCTAAATGTCAAATTAGTGAATAAAGTTGGGTTTCCCTCCAATTTTGGATGGTTCCCACTCTTTTTTGAATTTGAATAATTAGAGAGGCCGAAATGGACCAATAGGATTCAGAGGCCAGGGTCCTCCTCTCTACTATAAAAAGGGACCAACTCGAGTTCCTACACATGTTCATTTCCTCATTTCAATTAAGCAGATTGGTTCTCTTGTGAAATGGATTAATGAATGTCCTTGCTCTCTATCACTTTTCCTCCTCTCTCATGCTTTTTTTGGATTTTGCTTTGGATCTGATTGTTATTGGGATTGCATGTCATTATACTTTTTATGATGGAGAAAGGGAGAGAGAGAAAGAGTAAGCTATTTTGTTGTGGATCTAGTGTTAATGGATGTAGTGTTAATGTTTAGGGTTAATGGATGTTTAGAGTTAGATGTGGATCTTCATTCATGCTGAAATCTGAACTATACTATCGCTCTCATGGGAACGAATCTACGCGTGATAACTAACTTTGTCTCTTTGATTACTAGATTGACTAGATCTTGGTTTGAGGTTAGGCAAGGAGAAAAACCCACTACAATTTTGGCGCCGTTGTCGGGACGCTATGCCAATTTTTCAATTTGCAACATGTTTGTTGGATGGTTAGCTTGCATTAGGCATATTGTGTTGCATGGATAATGTTAGATCTACATTTAGGAGTGATTTTGCTCGATTTGAGTGGATTTGCTTGTTTAAAAGCTAATTTGATTGTTAAATAGGGAAAGCTATTTAGATCACCAATCTCAAGATCCATTTGGATTTGAGATATCAGAAAAAACAACAAAAATTGATCAAATATGCCAGATTTTGGTCAAAAGGAGGCAAAAATTGTCATCAGAGTTGGTAACTTTTTTTTCTCTTTCAGGAAACCTTCGCCGAGTTGCAAACACCTTTAGTTTTGATCACAGAACGTTCAATTTGAACGGAAAAGATTAATTCCCAACATATTTTCAGAAACATTAGAAATCCGTCCAAAAATACCGAAAAATCACCAAAACCCTAAAAATACAGAAAAAGAATCTTCGTCCGATTCATTGTGCATAGGTGTGATTTAGATCTATCTACTGCCAGGTCGATGAAGAATAATACCAAAAATAGAAGGGTTTTCAGAACATCAGTTGTCATATTGCCATATTTTTGTCAAAAAATTTTCTTTTTCGCAAAAATACCAGTATTACTCTTGATCCATTGTCAAAACCTTCGCCGAGTTTTCAAAACATTCTATTCATAGTAAAAAACTTTTTTTGAGTTCGGCAAAGATTCTTCTTGTGCAGATCATAGAAAATATTGATTTTTTCCCTCGCTAAATTACAAGAACTGTATTTTCTTGTTTTGGAAACCTTCATCGGGTTTACCATAGCTTTATCTGTGTCAGATTTTGCATCTGAGAGTTCGGCGAAGGTTATTTTGCATAGAAATTGTTAGAAAAATTGATCAGAGAGTTTTTTCTCAAAATGGCACTGTTGAACTTTCATCGAGTCAATCTTCGCCTAGAGAACCATCACTGTTTTGATTTTTTAGATCAAGTCTCTGCCAAAATTTGGGTCAAATCTGATACATTCTGATTTGGATTCTGAGAAATTTTTTCATTTTTTGAGAAGTATCGATTGATTGAATTTTGAAATCTTTTTCACGATATAGAATCAGATTCTTGAAAGTGGAATAGATCTAGCAGATCTGAGATAGTTTTGACTGAAAAATCTAGATCTAATCTCACTATCTGCTTGATTTGAAACTATTAAGATGGCTACTTCTGGAGGTGCTCCTCAGGTTGTCAATCCAATTATTTTTAGAAGAGCACCCCATTTGGATCTACACAAATATAATGGATTAACAGATCCAGTTAGATTTCTTCAGATCTATGCTGAATCTTGTGAAGTCTATGGCGAGATTTTTTCCCAAGATAAACTTAAGCCGTTTCCTATGGCCTTAACAGGCACAACACAAGATTGGTACTGCAATCAAGATGAAACTGAGCGTACAGATTGAGAGGTTTTTAAAAGAGCCCTTATCACACAATTCAAACCTCGGAAGTTTATGGAAGACCCTTTCCTACTTTTAAGTAAAATTAAAACGGGAAAGTGGAAAATGGTTCGAGATTACATTGAAAGGGTGAAACGCCTCAGATCTGAGTGCGAACCTGAGCTGATTAACGAAAATGCCATGATTATGTGGTTTTTGTCAGGTCTACCTAAACGGATCAGACGTGAGCTGAAAAGCCATAATGACTATGCACTCTTGCAGAATGCTATGAATGATGCAATTTGGGAGGAGGATGAAGATTCAGATGATGAGCCGAATATCAGTATGTTGCCTTATATAGTAGGGCAGACTACTATGACATCCACCACTATTGCATCTATGAATGTCAACGCTACTACAGAAATGATGCTCAACGAGTTCGAGAAATTTGGGAAGAACCAGCAGAAACAGATGGAAAAGTTGCAGTCGCAATTTGATGAGAAGATCAAAGCATTGAAAGATTTCCATGGACAAGCGAACAAGGAACCTGAGAAGTTTGCAAAGACTTTTCCTACCGGGGAAAATGTCTGGTGTTCTCTTTGTACAAGAAATCACACAGTGAATGAGTGTCCTCAATTGAAAAATGAATGGAAATTTGTGTATGCCATTTGTGTAATTCGCTTGACCATGAGACTGCTTTTTGCAATTTCCATCCTTGGATAATTCAGCAACGGTATGCCCAAATGGGATATCGAGAACCACAATATGGAGGAAATCCAGCAGCTAGACCTTGACAATTTGCTCTTGGATACCCGGAGCGTTTAGCGTTACCTACCCCACCAAAGCACCCCGCTCCTCCTGCCAATATAATGGAACTAGAATCATACAGAAGTGCTGAGCAATGGAACTATGGTAATGATCAAGAGGGTGGATCTTCAGAACAGTATGCTATTTATGCTGCCGTGCAACAACAAGCATCTAGAAAGTGGACCAGAGCACCACTTAGATGCTTTGCATATAGAGAAAATCACAGAGTTGCAGAATTTTCAAATAAAGGAAAATTTGTACCATTCTGTCATGACTGTGGTTATGGGCATTGCTATAAAGACTATCCAGCAAGACCAAAGCCACCACCAGCTATAGCACCTGTAAATTTGATAACTATCAAGCAAAGACCAGTAGCTCAGAATAAATCAAATGTACCCTTGATGGTGGTCACCAGAGCATAGAAGCATAACCGTATACCAATAGCATCTGGAGTCTATTCCAATCTTCATGTAGAAAAAAGAAGATATCAGGATATGAGGCAGTGGAATAAACATCTGCAAGAAGAAGAGGAGCTTGAAGCAGCTAAAGCAACAGCCGAAGTTCGTTCTTCACCATTGCAGCCACCAAGAAATTCACGTACGGATATGAATGATGAGTTGCATCATCATGAAGAGCCCTTCAGGATGATTGAACTAGAAGCGTCACAAACAGAACTCCTCATGAATATTTTATCTAGCAAGATCAATATTTCATTGGGAGAGTTCCTGAAGTTGGTGCCAAAAGCAAAAGAAATCTTAACGCAAAAGTTAGCTCAAGCAGAATCAGAAGTCCATCAAGAGCCACTTTTCTATGCTGGATTTGAAGAATCTAATGAAGTACTCCATGTCAATACAGCATAGACAATTTTCTAAAAAAGCAACTGTGATAGATGGCGGTTCAGGAGTTAACCTGATTTCTACAAAGCTATGTGCAAAATGGGGCCTTACAAAGATAAAGCATGTGACTTTTGCCATTAATCTAGCTGATCAAACAACAGTTCGTCCGTAAGGACTGGTTGAAGATATACCTCTCAGAATAGTGGGAGTATAGTTCATCATTACTTTTGTAGTAATGGACTTACTAGAAGCAACAAATGTTTACCGAGTCCTATTGGGACGTCCATGGTTACGAGTTGCGCAATAATTCTTAATTGAGGTACCAGGAAAATCACTTTTGAAAATCGTAAACGTGCAGTCAAAGTTGATCCTGCAACTTGGACTATCAAACGAGTGGTTTAAAAAGAGGATGATGATTCATCAACAACAGATCATACTTGTGACCATCCAAATAAAATTTGGGAGTTCATTACGATTCTCAAATGGATACTGTTAACTGAATGAAACTCTTGCAACCATTGATTGTATAGCAGGATATATGTGTCAACAAGATAATCAATCAGATTTGAGCGAGATTTCATTATTAGATCGAACTTTGGATACACCGATTACTTTTCCATTGAATGTGCTGAATGTAGCTTGGATATCAACGGAACCTATACCAGATCCGATTGAAGATGACCTCATACCTATGAGTCATGCCTTGACTTATGATGACAATGTAGGACTTACGGATGAGCAGATTCTAAATCATATGGATCCGACCAGATTTGGAGTGCGTAATATTCCTAATGGACCGACAATAAAACTGCCCAAAGCAGTTATATTAAAGGAAGATAGGATCACAGGATCAATGACGAAGAAACAAGCCAAGGAACATCATAATACGGTCTTGAAATGGGGAAATCCCACTCAAAAGATTGATTCAAAAAATGTGCCACCCTTACTGGATAAAAGCAAAGGAAAAGTCGAGGATGATTCTACAAGTCAAAATTCTAGCAAGACATCATCGTCTAGGAAGCCTTCACCTTTGAAGAAGAGTTTATCTACTCAAAAGTCATCACCTCCACGATCAATTCCTGCTAAGAAGGCTAAGCGAAGATCCAAGACAAGTCCTTTCGAAAAAGAACAAGTAGATGTAGTCTAGCGTGGTGGATGGGTCCTTAAGTCAAGACCTCCAAAATAGAGGGCGGAAAGGAAGTGGACAAAATAGCTGCATTGGGAGAGCAGCCGGCATGGAGAATTACCGTTTTTGAGAAAACTTTGGAATCTATCAGGAGCTATGTGGCCAGCACTCGCCAATTGCGGTAGATCCCTATTATGTGCCAATGTCGAGAAGAAATAAATGGAAAGATTTGGGATTGGCTATGGACAAGATTACAATCCATACATCCAATTGGCCAATCATCCATCAGCCCTATAACTGGACAATATCATTGGATTTCCACCGGGCTTACAAGCGTACCAGCGGGAGTATCTACACTCTCCCAATCTGACAGTGCAACAATCGGCAATGTTTGCAAAAGATTTAACTCTGTTGGCATCAGTGGCAACCAGATGGGATGATTGCCTTCCTCCTCTGGCATTCGATCCAAATAAACCAATGGCCTCAAAGAATATCAAAGATCAGCTGTTGGTTGCTCGTTTATATTTTCGTGCAGCAATGATGGGAGGCTCTTGGGAATCTCACTTCACGTCATGTACAACCTCAAAGTGGATTGTAGGAGCCCATCGTTGTTATCTACCACACAATTTGGATTTTAATACTACCCGCCTTGACTTTATGGAGAAGGTGCAGTACCATTTAATAAAGATTCGTCGCGAAGCCAATAAAAGTCCCCAATAACTGCATCTCGCAGGTGTCGTGGGACTGCCACCAGTTTTGGTGCGGGATACTATTGGAGGGTTTGCAGATCCCAAGGCAACCCTAACCCTAGTTAATCAGAGGGATTTGGCACCCTGCATGTGTAAGTCCAACCCGATGATCACATAGAGATTTGATTAATTACAAGTCAATAAAAGGACTTTAGGCCTTTTTGCGAGACTTTTAATGTCACAAGGCCTAAATGTCAAGTTAGTGAATAAAGTTGGGTTTCCCTCCAATTTTGGATGGCTCTTGATCTTTTTTAAATTTGAGTAATTAGGGAGGCAAAAATGGACCAATAGGATTCAGCGGCCAGGGTCTTCCTGTCTACTATAAAAAGAGACCACACACATGTTCATTTCCTCATTTTAATTAAGCAGATTGGTTCTCTTGTGAAATGGATTGATGAATGTCCTTGCTCTCTATCACTTTTTCTCCATCTCTCATGTTTTTTTGGATTTTGTTAATTGTTGGATCTGATTGTTATTGGGATTGCATGTTATTATACTTTTTATGAGGTAGATAGGGAGAGAGAGAAAGAGTAAGTTATCTTTGTTGTGGATCTAGTGTTAATGGATGTAGTGTTGATGTTTAGGGTTAATGGATGTTAGAGTTAGATGTGGATCTTCATTTATGCTGAAATCTAAGCTATACTATCGCTCTCATGGAAACAAATCTATGTGTGACAACTAACTTTGTCTCTTTGATGCTATATTGACTAGATCTTGATTTGAGATTAGGCAAGGAAAGAATCCCACTACAGTCACTCTGCAGAATGAACTAAAACTGCCATAGGTGAAAAAGGCGACAATGTCGAGATTTTGCAAACTAGACGACAATGTCCATAAGTCTGATTTAGGGTATCCCTACACTTTGCCACTGTCATTTCCATAACATTTGAGGCACTTTGAAAAAAACAAACAAATGTGACTCTGCATATCTACTTGTAATTTTTGACATGCGACAGTGTCGCTAAAATGCGAAAATGACGACATTGTACTTTTACTCGTAAATCTTGACAGGCTAAAAATGCGACACTGTTGTCAAATTTCGTGTATTTCTGTAGACTGTGTAAAAACACTTGTAAATTTACAAACTATGTAAGAACACGGGAAAATCCGTAGAACTGGATAAACAATGGATGAAGATTTAAACTGATTGGTCAATTAGTAAGAAGGAGAATAATCCAACATTATCTAGATGACATTGGTGTTAAATCTAAAAATTGTGAACATCTTGATGCTCTTGGAAAACAAATTATCCAATGCAGGAAGTATGGAATTTCGCTGAATCCGGAGAAATATCAGATTTGGATAACACATAGTGATGTCTTAGGACATATCATATCCAAAGATTGTATCTCGACGGATCTGGCTAAGGTGAAAGTTATTCAAGAAATGCCACTACCGGCCATGGTAAAGGAAAATTTAATCTATATCTTTGTAGGCCATTGTAATTATTACCGCATATTGATTTTTAATTTTGTAGGAGAAGCCAAATTAATTTATGAAGTTGTCATAGATCCAAAATGGACAAAAGAAAGAATACAAGCAGTCGAGGATTTGAAGCACACACTTGTCCCTACACCCATTCTCTGAGCACCGAACTCCCAATTGGAATTCCATGTTCATACTGATGCTAGTAACTATTTTATTGGAGTCATAACAAAACAAGCGGGAGAATTTGGGAAAGATTACGCGATTCAATTCCTCAGTACACAATTAGTTTCTAATCAAGTAAATTATTCCACAGCTGAAAGAGAAGCTTTAACAATGATATATGTTGTACAAAAATTATGCCATAGTCTGCTAGGAAATCAGTTTAGATTCTATACCGATCATCAAGTGTTGCTATTCTGTTGAATAGACCATGCAACACTGGTTGTATAGCAAGATGGCTACTTATCTTTCTAGAGTTTGACTTTAAGATTATTGTAAGAAAAGGTAAGCAACATATTCTTGCCGATGATTTATCTAGTATACCATCAGCCGAGAAGGTCACAGAACTGATAAATGATGATTTACCTGATGCCTATCTAATCCAAATAGACGCTACTCCTACATGGGCTGAAGAGATAGTATCATTCTTATCATCCAAAGTAATGGATCCAACTATGTCTAAAGTCGATCAACGCAAAGTGATTTTGGAATCTAGACCTTACCTTACAAATGTATAATAAAGATGTATATGTATTAATTAGGAGATGCATTAATGAGGATGAGGTAGAACAAATAATTTTCCTATCGCATGAAGGTGAAGGAGGAGGACACTTCTCATTTGACAGTACCGCGAAGAGAATACTATTAGCCAGAACACCCGTCGCGATTTGAGATGTGTTTTGCGACGTGAATCGTGTGTTTAATTTTTTTTTAATTCATCGCGGACATCGGAAAAACACGTCGCTATAAGGTCATCGGAATTCGACAACTTTAAAATACGTCGCAGTTCGATAGACACGACGTGCCGGACACTACAGAACCAAATTGCGGTGACATGAATAGGTGCTGACCTGGACGTCGCAATGTGACGTCCTATGTGGACGTCGGATTTAGGTTTACAATGACGTCGCAAACTCTTTGACATGGTTGTCGTAGTGCGACGTGCTAAAATTCAGTCGGATTTCGACGTTTGTAAACACAGAATGATCCCAAAATTTCACAGACGGATGTCCGACGCCCATCTGGCGTCCATCTGACGTATCCTTGGATGTCGGAATTCGACATCCCATAAAGTTGTCAGAATGCAACGTCTGTTAACAGAATGATCAAAAAATATGTCCGACGTGTGTCCGACATCTATCCGATGTCTATCCGACGTTTTAGGACGTTGGATTCCGACGTCCCAAATTAGGTAAAAAATAAATAAAAAGTGCGTAAAAAACAGCGCACGCATTTTTTTCGAGCTGTTCTTAGAGTTAAGTTCTTGGAGAAGCGATGTTCATGAATTGTTTTTAAAACAATATTTTTGAGTTGCATTCAATATCTGGATCGAACAACAAACTAAGCATGAGGTACTTTTCATTTTATATTTCATGTTCATTATTTCATGCATTACTTCATGTTCATTATGAATGACAATACTTCATGGCAATATTTTATTGCATTACTTCATGTTCAATATGCTTTGTGCACATCATAAATTTCATTTAGGTTTTTAGATATAATATTGATTGTTGTTTTGAGATCCGACATTTCTTAGTTGATTATTACGTCAATCCACATCCCTAAATTTAACATTGCAATATTTGAAAAAACAAACATTGCACATATAAAAGCAATGGCAATATAGCACGATCATTTGCAATAATAATATTTTTCATAATATGAATTAATGTATTACAAAATTTGTGCTTTAATGTCGCACGAGTCTTTCTAGATCTAACATCAACTAAAACTTATAAACCTAATCTACTTGTCGTCGTCGTGACGTCCAGTCTGCATGAACACAAGCAAACAAACTATATTAATATTTAATGCTTAATCATATTAAATTAAATAAAATTGACGTCGAAATACAAACCACATTAGTATAAATACAAAAACTAGTAGTTACATTTGGAGGATGACCCTCGCTCTTTAGTTTGTCGACTAATGCGTCGTACGATTCCCTAAAGGCAAATTCGTACTCCTCCTTAGTTGACAGACGTCCATAGTCCGCCAACTATCCATGCATTCAATTGAAGTTGAAATTAATTTAGGGCTACGTTGAAGCAGCTAGTCATAATGCATATTAGATAATAAAAGCATACAAAATCAAAGATAAACTATAAGAGTAATGTAAGTTCACTTACCATGCTTGCTTGCAATCCTGCCTTTCCGCTCGACTCCTGCCTTTTCGCTCGACCCAACCTAGGATTGCCTATCCCATACATCCTAGCGGCCGCAACATCTTTTTGAATCTTGTATTTATCTGGTGTTTGTTCATGCTTTTACACGGTTCCAATCACTTCTTGAACATTAGGAAGGCTTGGATTGCCCGTCCCTATAAGCTTGTCGTGCCATATTACGATGATGCCTAATCCATAAGCTCATATGCTTATGAATTTCCTTCTCCTCGAATTCCTCTTCTTGTTGGAATTCGTTACGAAGGGTACCAATAACCTGTCGTTTATCGGCGGTAGGTTGTTCGGACCATTTACTAAATAATCTGTAGCCAAAATGACGTTGGCATAAAGAATAGAGTTGGTCCAAAACCACCCTTCCTTTTCTATTGGCAATTATATTGCCTTAAGAATCCACGTCATAATAAGGATTTGTGGATGACTCTTCGGTGGGGGCGGGAGCCGCGGCCCCTTGTGAGGGACCACCCTCATTTTGGCTAAGCATATTTTGCAGTTGTGTTCTTTGCTCGGGAGTAAATGATTCATATAAATTTTTTACAAAGTCTCCTGAGCTTTCACCACCGTTTGACCCCGACATGATTATTACATTCATAAACATACAATACATTAGAATAAACCCTAATATATTGAAATTAAGTAGAAAAGAAAATTGATTATAGAACTTTAATGCATATTGGAGTGGGACTTTCATACCTGTGTTAACAAAAAGAGAGAGATATGCGTGTAGAGCTCGAACCTGCACCAAGATTGGCATAAGAATCATGTAAGCGACAATGTATTAGAATAGGTATATCTAAAACTTAAAACATTAGAATCATACAATAATTTTATGTTATTTGTATTTTGTACTTGTGCATATATGCAGTTTATCACAACGAGATGAATTACATTCTAATCAGTCTAGCGATGAAGACAATACTCAAGTTAACAGGGTAAGTAATAAACATGCATGTGTTCTTGTTCATAAAAACTTTGTTATAATAAGTTAAAATATTGTGCTAAAGTGACATGTACTTGATTTTTGTTTCTCGTAGAGAAATTATTTTCAAAATAAAATATGGTGCACATGCCTCAAGTGTGATAGACAAAAGATGCATGAAAGACGCAATGCTGAAAATCATTTGTGGAAGTTTGGACGAAAAGAAGAAGGTCAACTATCGAATTTGGAAGACGTTGAGGTTTGTTAATTTTATATGATTATTTTTTACTATAATCTTCGTCAATCTATATGTGTCACTTATGAAATTTGTTTCATGTGTGTAGCCAGTACATCGAATGCCATTCCAAAGAGTTGATCCATCCGTGTTTAGTTACAATCAACGTCAAGTTTTGATAGACATGAGAAACCAAAGAATGAAACAAATTGAAGAGGCAAACACAATTGGAAAAAAGAATAATCAACTTGATTCTAGTGATAATGATGATGAGGTGCAACATGATGAAGCAATGCACAACATGTTTGAATCTTACTTTAAAACAAATGAGAATGATGATATGCATGCATCTTCTAATGAAAACGGAGATCGCGAACAATTTGAGATGGATGAAGACGAGATTCTATTGCGCAAGGAGGCAGACACTCCTCTATATCCTGGAGCATCCATTTCAAGACTAGCTACGTCAATTCTTATTCTAAACCTTTAAGCAACATACAAATGGAGTGATCGTAGCGTGACATCTTTATTCGGGTACTTAACACATAACACAACTATTATACTTTATAGCATATTTACATTAAGTTAATTTTTTTTTTCTAACAACTCACATTGCTCTTTTTTTAGGTTGTTGCATCAAATACTTCCGAAAGAAAATGTGATACCTAAAACATGAAAAGAAGTACGAAAGATGATGATCATGATTGGAATGGATTACGACACAATACATGCATGTCTAGAAGACCATGTTCTATATAGAGGTGAGCATTCAGAAAAGCTTCAATGTCTAGTGTGTAACGCTTCACGTTTTCGAGATGACGTACAAGGGGATAAAGTGCCACGAAAAGTGTTACGACATTTTTCATTTATCCCACGATTGCAACGTTTATTTCGATGTAAATCTTTGGCACAACTAATGGATTGGCATGTCAAAAATCTATGTACGGATGATGTGATGCAAGTACCAAGTGATTCACCTGCATGGAAACATATTGAAGACCAATGGCCTGAGTTTAAAAACGAACCTCGTAATTTGAGATTTGGCCTTGCTATGGATGGCGTAAATCCTTTTAGCGATCAAGTGTCAACTTGGTCCACATGGCCAGTTGTGCTCGTTAATTACAACATACCTCCATGGTTGAGTATTAAAATGGGACACTTGTTATTGGCTTTATTGATTCCAGGAAAGTACAAGGCCAAGAACATGGATGTGTATCTTGCAACGAAACTTTGTTGTTCGTGGAATTTTAATATGGACGATGCATGACTACCCCGGTTTAAGCGAATGTTCAACTATCTAACATTTTAGGTTTAATCCATTTTAGGATTTAACGTTTGAGTATATTTAACTAAGCTTATGTTTAATTTGGTTTATGAACTATGCAGGTTTAACCACATCGGGTTACAACGCATGTTATATTTGTGGACCACTTTTGGAGGGTCGACATACCACAAATATGTTAAAAAAAGTGGTGTACAAAAATCATCGCAAATACTTGCCGCTTGAATATCCTTTTCGAAGGTTGAATAGGCGATTTTTTGGAGGGCGAGGAGATAATCCTCTAACTACACCACCACCCCCATGCATGGGAGTAGCAGAATGGCATGGTGAATGGCTTAAACATCACGACGTTAATTCTTCATGGAATGAATCCATTGATGGTATGAAATGGTTGTCTATTTTTCATAGATTACCCTATTGGAGGAATTTATTGATAAACCATCTATTGGATCCTATGCACATATTCAAAAACGTCGGTGAATCCTTATGGAACCACATCATTGGCATAAAAGACAACTTTGCAGCTCGTAAAAATCTACAAGTGGCCGATGTGAAAAGACCCTATTGGATTCAATACACTGAAGGTGGAGATGAGATTATACCTAGTGTGCCGTGGATTCTTACAAAAGAGCAACTCTTATATGTTAAACATGTCATAAAACAAATGAGAACTCCAGTAGGCTATGCACATTTTTTATGCAAGTCATTTACCAAAGATGGTAAATTAAGTGGATTGAAATCACATGATTGGCATAAGATGTTGCAATTCATACTTCCACTTTCTATTTGAGGTCTCTTCAATGATGACATACGAAATACGCTTTATAATTTGTCATTGATAATTAGGTTTGTATATTTTTTTAAGCACTTGTATAAATATGTGATATTTTAATTTTTTTATGTGTTAAACAACCTAATGTACTATCAATCTTGCAGGTGGATTTCCTCAAAAGAAATAAAAAATAGTGAATTGGATTCCATGAAAATCCAAATGATTGAAATGATATGTTTGTTGGAAAGAGATTTTCCAACTTCCTTTTTGGATATACAAGTTCATCTTCTAGTGCATTTGGTCGAATAAGTATCAATTGCAGGACCTGTGCACACAAGATGGATGTTCTACCTTGAGCGCTTTATGAAAGTTTTGAAGGGCTTTGTGAGACAAAAGGCAAGGCCAGAAGGTAGCACTGCAGAAAGTTGGCTTGTACAGGAATCTTTGTTTTATATCACCGAAATAATCTCACAATTGCATCCTACAAGTCCAAAAATGTGGCGTGAAGAAGAAGATGAACGTGTTAAGGGTGAAGTACCACAAGGAAATGGTGTGCAAAAAAGACTTTCACCTCAATTAAAAGAAAAAATTGACACATTCATATTATATAATTGTGGACAAATGGAAAAGTGGATTTCAAGGTATGAAGAAGCCAAAAAGGAAAGAAACATAACATTGAAATGAAGAAGAAATATCAATCGAAGAAGAAGAAGGACGTTGGAGAATGACGAACCTTTGGAGCCTTTACCTTCAAAATGCTCTTGTGAATGAGTTTTTGATACAATGCTAAAAGCATCGAAAATGGAGAAGAAGTGACCAAATTAGATATATGAATAGTATTTCTAATTACACACATTTAATTTTTTTTTTTTTGTGTTTTAGTATACATCATACACTGCCATGTGGGCATATGGACACCATTACCATGTTGAGAGAGTTGACAACAAGCGACGTACATATGATTGTGGTATAATGGCCAACTTTCAACAAGAGAGTCGTTCTAGTGCGAGAGAACCTAACATCATTTCGGGTGACCTAGACTATGTCGGCACATTGCAACATATTTATGAAGTCGATTACGAGACTAACGACAAATACTTTATTTTTAACATAAAATGGTTTAAGGTCATCTATCGTGGAAGCAATGCCACGATTAGAAATGATAACTTAGAGTTTCTTCAAATCGACTCAACAAAATGTATATCGATGGACTCTCATGACACTTTAGTATTGCCACGACATTGCAAACAAGTGAGACTCTAAAATTTCAATGTCATTAATATTCGCAATCCAATTATTTATGTATCAATCTTATAATACCAACTTAATTTTTTTTAATTCTTTGGCAGATTATATTCCATCCAGATCGAATAGAACCAAGATGCTGGTATGTGATCCAACTTAATGCAAGAAAACGACGCATGTTTGAAGGAGAAGATATTGTTGAATTGGATACACACGACGAACCACCACCCAATTTTGGCGACGTTTAGGAAGAACCTGAACCACTCATCCAAACTCGAAATGATGTCGAAATGATGGGTGAAGAAAGTACAAATAAAAATGATGAGATTCCTACGATCGTACAAGACCAAATTGGGGATAATTTGAGGCCCCCACATTTGGATGAGATAGAATTAGAAGAAGAGGAGATTGAATATGAGGGTAACTCAGATCATGAAAGAGACACGATCGAAAATTTACGATTATACCTAGACCTAGATTCAAATGAGTGTCAAGACTTGTGTGTTGACGAAAATGATGTAAATGATGAGAATGATCTATGATTATCTATCTTTCTTGCTTTTATATTCATCGCAATATTTTTTATGTATATTTTTATAGATAGAGTTGAATGTGATAATTATAATACTCGAGCCTTGCGGTTATGTCCTATTTCAGAATGTCACCACATATTCCCTCCCTACGGCATGTAGATTTTTCCATGCAAGTAGGAATTATTAGAACCTCGTCTTTAATGGGAGAAAAGTAAGGGCTACACACCTTCCTAGGATTGGGGATTTTAATTATCTACATTTCACCTTTGCATATTAATTAATTGCTAGTGTATGCGATAAAATACGATATTGCTTTGAACAAAAGAAAAATTCTGAATTTCATTTTATTTCTTACTATGTTAGATAACATATTTTGATAATAAAACAAATTGAAACAACACAAACTCACCAGTAAACTCACTCGAAGCTTAAGTGCAAACGTGCAATTGCTCGCTCTTTAAACACTTGCTCTTTTTTTTTTGAATATTTTTGTCACATGCACAACCAATTAAAAAATAACATTATATTACACAATTGAACCATTATTATAAGCAAATTCAAACATACAATTACCATCAAACATTATCTAGTCATCTACTACTATAAATCTTAATCAAAACACACACACACATACTCTCTCTCTCTCTCTCTCTAAAAATCCAATATAAATTCAATCAAACACTATTTATTTATCTATCGCTCTTAAATACCCTAAACTAATGCATAATACAAAACACACACACACACACACACACACACATTCTCTCTCTCTCTCTCTCTCTCTCTCTCTCTCTCATCTTAAATTCAAAATGCAAAACACAACACATACACACGTCCTCTCCTCTCTCTCTCTCTCTCTCTCTCTCTCTCTCTCTCTCTCTCTCTCTCTCTCTCTCTCTCTCTCTCTCTTTCTTTCTCTCTCTCTCTCTCTCTCTCTCTATAATCTTAAATCTTAAATCGATGTAAAATGCTAAACATGTTCACAAACTCTCTCTCTCTCTCTCTCTCTCTCTCTCTCTCTCTCTCTCTCTCTCTCTCTCTCTCTCTCTCTCTCTCATCTATTATTCTTAGTCCAAAATAAATATAAATCCAACAATCTATTACTACCATAGACTATGTATTTATCTATAATCTTAAATTTTAAATTAATGCAAAATGTTAAACACACACAAACATCTTTTTTTTTTTCTCTCTCTCTCACACACATTATAAATTTAACAATCTATTACTACCCAACACTATCTATATCTATTTGTCTATTAACTTAAATTATAGATCAATGCAAATTTCAAAACACATACACATCCTCTCAAACACACATACACTATCTTAAATAATTCTAACAATCTCTTAATAACAATATTTATAATTTTATATCAAACACTATTTATTTATCTATCACTCTTAAATACCCTAAACTAATGCATAATACAAAACACACACACACACACACACACAATCTATTCATCGACTACCTAAATCTTAATCAAATCACACACACACTCTCTCTCTTTCTTCATTATCTTAAAATGCAAGACACAATACATACATACACACTTCTTCCCTTTTCTCTCTTCTCTCTCTCTCTCTCTCTCTCTCTCTCTCTCTCTCTCTCTCTCTCTCTCTCTCTCTCTCTCTCTCTCTCTCTCTCTCTCTCTCTCTCTCTCTCTCCCTTAAAACTCCAAAATCTTTCAATATCTTTAACCATACATGTACACTTCACCTCCTCTCTCTCTTTCTCTCTCACAAATTACAAATTTAATAATCATAAATCTACCATCCTAAATAATACTAACAATCTATTACAAGACCATTCAAAACCATTTTAAATCAATGCAAAATTTAAAAACACACACACACACACACTCTCTCTCTCCATCTCTTTTGTTCTTTCAAACTCTCTATCTCCTCTTCAAACAAACAAACAAACATCAACCTCAAACAAACAAACAAAAATCAAGCACCAACCTCAAACAATGATCTTCAAGCACTGATCTTCAAGCACCTTCAAGTCCTCAAGCACTGATCCCTCTCAATCGCTCTAAAGATGCTCAAATTTGCAAAAGACAAAGTGAAAGAGAAGGTGCTGGATCGCACGAATTGGAAGATTGAAACAGACATCGAAATCCGACAGCCTCCAAACACGTTGGAATTTGACGTCTTTGCCCATTTAAGCCCGAACAAATTTCGTGGACAGGCTTTTGCCATGCTGACATGGACGTTGGAATCTGACGCACGTCGGATTCTGATGTCCACGTCGGATTACACGTATTTTTGTTTAAAAAAAATGTGTGATAGGTCATATCCATGTCTGCAAGTCGGAAACCGACATGTCGCCTCCGACGTGCCTTTGAGAAATTGGTTGCCGCCCATATTTCCCGATCGTCGGACTGTGAATTTCGGATTTTTTACTGGGACGTCGGACCTTGACGTGTCGGAGTGTGACGAATTACGAAATTTTTGATTATACGTTGGACGCGAACGTCAAAATTTGCGTGATATGTTCTTGTGCGATCATCGAGTACATGATTAACATGTGGCATATAAAGTAGTCTTCTACAACTACTAGCTACCTCAAAAAAATGTACGGAAAGCTCATCAAAGGCACGAGAGCATTAAATTAAGCATCACTAAAGCTAAAGAGATCATCGAGCACATGATTAACCTGTGGCATATAAGCAGTCTTCCACAACTACTAGCTACCTCAAAAAAATGTACGGAAGGCTCATCAAAGGCACGAGAGCATTAAATTAAGCATCACTAAAGCTAGAGAGATCATTGAGCACATGATTAACTTGTGGCATATAAAGCAGTCTTCCACAACTACTAGCTACCTCAGCTACTAGCTACATGATTTTGAAAACAAGCAGCACCCTATAGGCCACAATTGATGATGATGATCAACTTCCAGATTAGTTTCACCACATGAAGCTGTTGTTCAATTCCTATATAGGAAAAAAAACAGAAATTCCATACAAATTCCTAGATTCAAATAAACATATGTACGAAGTTGCAAACATTTCTCACGAATAAATGATTAAGCAGCAGCCATAGGTTGAGTCACATCACTTGCCTTATCCTCCTTGTGATGATCCAAGCTCCTCTTGGCCACACTTCCACAAGGATTAGCATCAATCTTGAAAAGATTACCACATCTAGTCCCACTTGCTACCATGACATCACCATCTCTCTTAACCAAGAAAGCATCTTTTCTAAAATCAACTTGGAGACCATCATCTAGCATCTTGCCAATTGTTGGTAGATCCTCTACCAATATCAAAATCAGTCGAAGGAATATTTTTGGTGTCGGTCGATCCAAGAACTACAGTAGCTAGACTTGTACTTGTGAACCCAACCATAGCATCTTGTTGTGTAAGACCATGAGTTGAGAAAAGAATAGTTAGTTATGTAAGAGTTAGTTGGATGTGACCTGTTAGTGGAAAGTTCAACAATATTCGGTTGTAGAAAGTGACAACCAAGAAACTCGATGGCAAGTGAGAAGGGAAAATAATAGAAAAGATGGGAGGTGGAGGAAAGAAGGGGCTACAACCAGAGTTGATGATGGGAAGAGTGTGAGTGTGTAGAGAGCGAACAGTCTACATATGGGAGAGTCGATGGGCAATCTAGAGAAGGATAGTCGATACGATGTGTTGGTGATCATACTAGTGATTAGCGGAGTTGATGAGTGGGCCGCATCAGTTGCATGAAATTTTGTAAGAAGCTATTGTCATTGGCATGAGAATCCTTGGAGTAGAGTCTTATCATTTCTATGTACTATTTGTTGTATATGATTGTGTGTTGAAAACATGTAGTATTCTGATATTAATTGACGTGAATTGTGAATGTGAGAAAGACTCGTCTATTTGCCGAGTGAATGAGAGGTTATAGATTTGTAGTTCGTGAATAGGGATCACGTAAGAAGCATGATAATTGAGTATATCTTATCTGAGTTAACTGAAATGGTAGGCCGAAGTGTGATATTGAATGCTTAGAATTAGATTGTTGACTTCTACTTGTCATGTATGAAAAGACATATGTTATTAGTAGTAGTCTTTTCTGTTGATTAAATAAAAGTGAGAGGATGCTTAATCGGCAGGTTCGAGTTTTAAGCATGTGTTTGTGTAAATCAAGAGAATTCAGCATATGCAGTGAGTTATAAATCGAGGAGTTTTACCAAACATTGGTGACATTGACAACTCACTTAGATTAGTGCATGATACGACCAAATTACAATGGCAATTTCGATTGCATCCACTTTTTTCTTGTTTCTTTTTCAATATTTTATTGCTTAATAGATTCAATATACATGTTCTAAATTGCTTCATGTTTTATTAATTTCTATTGAAACGTACCATAACATTGTTTCTACCTGTGCAGTACTTTTTCAATTAGCTATCGTCAACCAAAGCAAGCCATGTTAGAAGGTATAAGAGAAGAAGACGAAAAATCAGATGATGAGGACCATCATTTTGTTAACTGCGAGGATAATTTAAGGGAAAGAAGAAGAGAACATCATGTTGAAGGAATTACTGAACAAATAATTACCGAAAGGTCACGCACTACAGATATGCGGGATGAGCTTGGAAAAATAAACAAAATCCATAAGAGTCAGTTGGATGAGATCCAAAAGACTTTAACCAGATACATACCCGAGAAGAGAGGGCGTGTGCTGTCCTATCTATAGGGGAAACCACACTAGGAATGAATGTCCAAATAAGGGTCCTTTTCAAACACACTATTAATCTAGATGTGTGTTCTGTAATAGATCTGGTCATGAATTGTTTAAGTGCACCTTCAATCCAATTAATCAAGCCAGACAAAAACAGAGACCATTGAATCATGTGCATCAACCACATGTGCAACAACCACACTTTTCATCCCAAGTGCAAGTACAAGAAGTATCTGGTACAACACAAAATCTAAAGAAATTAGCAGTCCTACAAAGACCGCCTGGCAATAACAACCAATTGCTGTCTAGAAATAAGATTCTTGCACATATAAACTACATTGATGAGGAAGCATCTTATTTCTACAATTCCCCGTGTTACCCAGAGGAGGCTTCCATCTTTGCTTATTATGTAGACCCTGAATCACCTACCCAATGTGGTTACGTTGTGACACCAGTAGCAAAACTTATCGATTGTTGGGTCTGTGGGCAACAAGCCCATGGGTTTTTATTTGTGAATTGAAAAAATTCTATCAAGCGTTCCGCAAATTCTATCGTCATTTCTGAATTAAGTTTTATATAGATGCTCAGCTTATTCAAACCAAATAGCTACCAATTTGTCGGTTAATGTGCTTGTGGAAATCACAGATGAAGGTATCATGAACGATGATTGATGAAGGACCAACCAACAAGCAAGTACTTCATTATTTAGATTCACAGTCATCCAATCTTACAAGAATACCAAAAGAGATTTACCTACCATCACCTTTTACACATATAGATGAATCCACTTAGTCGATTGTCATCTGAACGATAAGGTATACAAATGGGATAATCCAAGAAACAAAATTATTAGTACTATTGATGAAAGCCTTACAATCGTAACGAATACTCAGAGATTGTCAAATCATCCTCACAGAATAATACACTTCCAATGCGCTGCAAAAGATTAATTGAGAAACACAAGCAGATCCGACAAAACTGAAATAGTCGATTGTTCCTCTTACTGAGCAACAAACAATTGACTTATCTAACGGCGCTTCTTGTTTGAAGCCATGCGTCAGTAGAGCCCCATCTTTACATAAAAAGATCCTTGTACACAAAGAGAATCCTAAACTTGATGTACCTAAAAAGTTCATAGATTTCACAATGGATGATGTTTCTATTGAATTGCCACAACCGAAATGGGAACCAACGAGTGAATCATCTTCATTTGATGGACCAACTAAAATAGTTCCTTTAAACTTGAAAGATCTAGATGAAAAAGAAGATAGATTCGTACATATAGGAGCCCATCTTGATATAAGACGATAGTGAAGAAATTCATAAAAAATCTTAAGGAAGTATCGTGATGGAACTATAAAGAGATGAAGGGGACATCACCGTGCACTCCATCTTATTACTGCCAACTGGAATTCCATGTTCATACTGACGCTGGTAACTCTTCTATGGGAATCATCCTAATATAGGCGGGAGAATTTGGGAAAGATAAACATGATTCAATTCCTCAATATACAATCAGTTTCTGCTGAAGTAAATTATTCCACAACTAGAAGAGAAGATTTAACAATGATATATGTTGTACAAAAATTATGCCATTATCTGCTAGGAAATCAATTTAGATTCTATACCGATCATCAAGCATTGCTATATATGTTGAATAAACCATGCAACACTGGTAATATAGCAAGATGGCTACTTATCCTTCTAGAGTTCGACTTTAAGTTTATTGTAAGAAAAGGTATGCAATATTTTCTTGCCGATCATTTATCTAGGATACCATTAGGCAAGAAAGTCACAGAACTGATAAATGATGATTTACCTGATGCCTACATATTCCAAGTAGACGCTACTCCTAGATGGGCTGAAGAGATAGTATCATTCTTATCATCCGGAGTAATGGATCCAACAATGTCTAAAGTCAATCAACGCAAACTAATTTTGGAATCTAGACCTTACCTTACAACTGTATAAAAAAGGTGTATATGGATTAATTAGGAGATGCATTAATGAGGATGAGGTAGAGCAAATAATTTTCCTATCGCATGAAGGTGAAGGAGGAGGACACTTCTCATTTGATAGTCCCGCGAAGAAAATACTATTAGCCGGATACTGGTGGCCATTATTTAAGGATACATATGCACAAATCAAAACATGTGATGTATGTCAAAGAATCAAGACTCCTCAATGCGCTCATTTTCCTTTAACTTCAATAATTGAAAGAGGAGCATTTCATAAGGGGGGAATTGATTTTATAGGAACAATCAGCCCAGCTGCCCGTGGTACTCAATCAAGATACGTCTTAGTGGCCACTGCCTATGCTACAAATTGGGTAGAGGCTAGAGCAACTAGACAAGATACAACAAAAGTTACAACCAAATTTCTGTATGAAAACATTATTACCCGATTTGGTTATCCAATAGAGTTAGTAAGTAATAGAGGCACTCAATTTCTCAATGACGTTGTACATAATCTCCTAACCCATTACTTTGTGAAGCATCGCAAAAGTACCCCATACTATCCTCGATGCAATGGGTTAGCCAAATTCTCAAACAATATCATCTGCCCAATTCTGACCAAAATAGTTGAAGCCAGCTGAAATGACTGGGAAACAGAGTTGTATATTCAACTATTTGGGCTTTCAGGACCACACCACGAAGATCACGGGGATGACACAATTTCAGTTGGTTTACGGACAAGAGACTGTAATGTTGGTCGAATTTATCATTCCATCTTTAAGAGTTGCATCTTTCGAACAACTTGGTGAAGAAGCAACCATCAAGCATAGACTTTTTAATCTTCACAAACTATGTGAAACTCGGTTATTAAGTTAGCATGCATAGTTGGTAAACAAACGCAGATAGAAGCTTGGCATGATAATCATATTCAATTAAGGAATTGAATGAAAGAGATAAAGTTCTATTATATAGAACTCGAAAGATTAAACCAGGGAAACTCAAATTCCAAGGCCAAGGACCTTATGTGATCACAAAGATTCACACCAATGGATCCGTACAAAATTTCATACAACATAAAACATTGGTCGTAAACAGTCTGAAATTGTCACTGTTGGAGCATTTGCAGATTCCAAGGTAACCCTTACCCTAGTTAATAAGTGAGAGGGATTTGGCACCCTGCGTGTGTGAGTCCAACCCGATGATCACATAGAGATTTGATTAATTACAAGTCAATAAAAGGACTTTAGGCCTTTTTGTGGGACTTTTAATGTCGCAGGGCCTAAATGTCAAGTTAGTGAATAAAGTTGGGTTTCCCTCCAATTTTGAATGGTTCTCACTCTTTTTTGAATTTGAATAATTAGGGAGGCATAAATGGACCAATAGGATTCAGAGGCCAGGGTCCTCCTCTCTACTATAAAAAGGGACCAACCCGAGTTCCTACACATGTTCATTTCCTCATTTCAATAAAGCAGATTGGTTCTCTTGTGAAATGGATTGATGAATGTCCTTGCTCTCTATCACTTTTCCTAAATTTCTCATGTTTTTTTGGGATTTTGCTAATTGTTGGATCTGACTGTTATTGGGATTGCATGTTATTATACTTTTTATGAGGGAGAAAGGGAGAGAGAGAAAGAGTAAGCTATCTTTGTTGTGGATCTAGTGTTAATGGATGTAGTGTTAATGTTTAGGGTTAATGGATGTTAGAGTTAGATGTGGATCTTCATTCATGCTAAAATCTGAACTATACTATCGTTGTCATGGGAACGAATCTATGCGTGACAACTAACTTCGTCTCTTTGATGCTAGATTGACTTGATCTTGATTTGAGGTTAGGCAAGGAAAGAAAACCACTACAATTTTGGCGTCGTTGCCGGGGAGCTTTGCCAATTTTTCAGTTTGCAACATGTTTGTTGGATAGTTAGCTTGCATTAGACATCTTGTTGTTGCACGAATAGTGTTAGATCTACATTTAGGATTAGTTTGGGAGTGATTTTGCTTGATTTGAGTGGATTTGCTTGTTTGAAATCTAATTTGATTGTTAAACAGAGAAAGCTATTCAAATCACCAATCTTAAGATCCATTTGGATCTGAGATATTAAAAAAAACAACAAAAATTGGTCAAATCTGTCATATTTTGGTCAAAAGGAGGCAAAAATTGTCATCAGAACTGATAACTTTTTTCTTTCTTTCACAAAACCTTCGCTGAGTTGCAGACACCTTTGGTTTTGATCACAAATCTTCAGTTTGAAGGGCAAAAATTAATTCCCAGTAGATTTCAAAAACATTAGAAAAACTGTCAAAAAACATCGAAAAATCACCAAAACCCTAAAAATACAAAAAAAAAACCTTCTGTTGGATTTACTCCGTCTACTCTCCTAAATCCCATTTAAATCTGCCTCCATTCTTGCTGCATATTTACTAACGTTGTCACGCAGCCTGCATATTTACACGCAAATTCGCACAGACAAATAAAAGACAAAAGAATCACGAACACTATGTTTTTATACAGGTTATGGTGACAGACGAAAAGAGGACACTATCTTACAGAATGTCGAAGGTGTCCTAAAAGCTAAAACACCCTTGAAATCTTATCTTAAGGCCTTTCGTAAGAGTGATCCACTTTTCACATCATCACCAACGTTCACTTCAGCACTGGCTGACGTTGCACCCTTTTTATGCTCACTCCATGCAGTTGCGCTAACAGATTGTGACAACAATTGCAACCACCCACGATCTCCTACATACAGCACATCCACTCTGTACTTTCACATCTGCACACTTGTAATATTATATATATATATATATATATTGGATACCATTTGTGTATTCAAGACATAGAGAGTTAGATGAGAAGCAAGATAAGAAGAGACTAACTGAAAAGGTTTCATTCATCATTATAGACAAAATAAGCTTCGTGGAGCACGCGGTTTCGTCTACTATTGTATTGTGCTCTGCCACATTATTAACTTGTATACATGATATACTTAATCTGATACAGCTCTTTGTTCTCCATTCAGATGTGTGTTAATATTGCTATGCTTGTTCTTCATTTTGTCTGATCTTTCTAGTTACTCTTTCTACTTATAGATGATCAACTTTTAGTCTCGTCTTTTGTGAATAATTTGCGACTAATTATCAGTTGAGCATAGTCTAGCTCTTTGTGAATCATTCGCGACAGATAATTTGTCTTGCAATTCATGACAAATTATTCATGTATTGCTTCATCCATTAAATGTTTGGCTATGTAATCTAGAATGACTTGATTTCTATCACTAAAGTTCTCTTCATTCTGATAGGCGTAGTCATGTTTACAGAGAGAGTCAAATAATTCATTCCGCTGTGCACGAACATTTTCTGTTTGAGTTGGCTTCTCGTTTGTTTCTCGTTTGTGTTCGTCATTTATTCTTCCATCATCTCTCTCTCTTTCTCTCTCTCTCTCCCAACATGGTATCAGAGCTATTTTCATAGCTTGATAAGCTTCCACAGTACAAGACTCTACTAGGCGATAGAGTAATTGTTTTCTTGTTCTATAAATATCAGATATTCATACTTAAGTCACTGATAGTTTCTCCTATCACTTAGACTAATTCTTTCACATGGATTCCCAAGGGAAAGCCAGTCCTATCACGGACAAGCTTGATGGAGCCAATTACCATCTATGGAAATTTAAGATGAAAACTATACTAATGACAAAAGAATTATTCAACGTTGTTACAGGTGTAGAAGAGAAACCCAAAGCAGACAATGCGGCAATCACCAGATGAAAACTGAAGGATGGAAAGGCTTTCGCGCTGATCATCCTCAACATCACAGATATCCAGATCGGCCATGTATCCTAGACTCAGACATCAAAATAAGTTTGGGACATCTTGAGCACACTATACTAAGTGCGAGATATAGCTTCTAAGCTACATCTCAGAAAGAAATTCTACTCCCTCAAGATGATGAATGGTGATTCTCTGCAGAATTACATTAATCAACAAGAACCTGCTAAGACAAATGGCCACTGTCGGATCTGTCATAGATGATCAAGACGCAGTGATACAACTGCTTACAAGCTTGCCAAGTTCTTACGACAGCTGGGTTATAATCACCATGACTCATCCAGAATTAACTCTTTCAAGAGTCATTACTATGTTGTTGCAGGAAGACACACGAAGGAACAAAACCTTGAGTTCCTCAGTTGATTTTCACGCCTTGTACACCAACAAGAGCATGACGCAGAAGAAGAAGAAAGACTCAAAGCAATAAAAGCCAGACCAGAAACCAGCTCAACACAAGGAACAGTCGAATCCGCAGACAAAAAAGAATCTGTTCTATAGATAGTGCAAACAAAACAACCACAAAATTCAAGACTGTCGAATACTTAAAGCCAAGAACAATAGCAAGGGACAGTCGAATCAAGTGGCAAATGCAGCTGCAGAAGCTCCACAACCTATTCAAGAAACAGATCATGATGCCTTCATGACCAACCATCAAGAAGCATCTGGGGACATGTTGGCTGATTCTGACGAATCCCCAAGATACTCGGATAGAGCAACTCAAGAGCACCTCTCACCTTAGACCGAGGATGTCTCTGAGAAGATGAGACTAATGAAGATCGAGAGCCGAGTATGAGAGCCGAGAAATACTAGCCAGGAAAAACAAGTAAGAACTGTGTAAGCCTCATGGTGAATCCCGGAAGATGGAATGACCATGTAGGAACTAGTATTTCTAAGCGAATGCAATAAATGCAAGTAGACCCCTCTTAAAGAAAGTAGAGTGAGCCACCTTTTGATGGTGACCTCTAGTGGAGAGCAATATTCCACTTGTAATTTGTGAAATGTGAAAATTCCACTAGGATGCCACCTAAGGAGCTCTCTTGCTTATTTAAGACACTTGCTCTTTGTGAAGAGAAGCTTTTTGCATTGTATCTACTCCATGCTTAATAAGAAGATTTTCCATGAGTTTGATGCTACACTAAGCTCCTTGATCATGATGGTTTTCTTGAGTGATGCCCCTATGATCATGCCCTTCCATTCATTGTGTGTGGTTGTGGATTTAGAGTGGATTAGTTTTCTTGCTTTCCTAGTTGTGAATTAGCTTTCTTGTTTTCTTGTGGATTAATGTAGAAGCCAACATTCAAGTAAACTAAATAGGTTGGATTTGTGGTGTGATTCTTGCATATCTCTGTACAATCCAGTTATTGATGTTCTTGGGATGTCCAAGAATCAAAAGGCTGGTTGGTTCTTGATTCTTGGACTTCTAGCATGTTGTAGATTAGTTTCTTGTTTCTTGTTTTGTCAATTTATGCAAGGTAGCTCAGTGTTAATGTAGTGTAGGCTCTGATTTCAGTCCGTTTTAAGTGTAGATAGCTGTAGAATCTGTAGAACGTTCATTGGTTTGTATGTTGATATGTGAATGAGCATTCTTGGCTTGCATCCATGTAAAATGTAAGTGCATTCAAGAGCGACGTCCCTGAGTTGTCCTATGATAGGCAGGACATAAAGAAAATACTAAAACGACACTCTATCCCTTCTGCCTGGGTTGGGATTGTTAAATCAAGAAGACATCTAACGAATGCCTTTAAGCCTGGTAATAGGCAGAAATGGTTCTGAAGAAGTAGAAAGAATTAGATAAACGAGTAAACAACAGGTCCTTTGGAGCAGGGGATCTGTCAACAGGACAGTTCTTGATTCCTGGATTCCGAAGCCACTCAGCACATGACTTGCCTAATTGGCTGTTTCGAGTCCTATACACCTTATAGTACCCAGAACTTCGTTCACCTTGGTGACAATAGCACACATGCTATCAAAGGTGAAGGCACTGTAAGATTAAGCTTTGCAAATGATCAATCTAAGCTACTCTCTAAAGTCCTGTATGTGCCAAATTTATCTATGAATCTGCTCTATGTAAGCAGAATCACAGATTTACGACATAGAGTAGAGTTTGAATGTGATCAGTGTAAAGTAGTTGATAGGACAAGCAAGATCCTAGCACTCGGAAAAAGGCATGAATACCTGTATAAGTTGAGTCATTGTTTTTCTGTCTCTAGTCAGGCTCTCAGTACTTCAATTCATACAAATAAAGGTTTACTTTGGCATTATAGACTCGGTCATTTAAATTATGCTACTGTACAACGAATGTCTAGACAATCTATTGTTTTTGATCTCGACTATCCTCGCGAAAAAGTTGAGCTACCTATCTGTCAAGACTGTCTTGTGGATAAACAGACTAGGAAACCATTTAAGTCAAGCCATCAGCATATTTCTAGAATTTCTAGATGTTGTACATTCAGATATTTTTGGCCCAATGAAAAATACTATGCTGAAGGATGCCAAGTATTTTATGACCTTTATTGATGAATTCTCCAGAAAGACGATGGTGTATGTCATAAAGAAGAAATCAGAAGCTTTCAACTGCTTCAGAATCCTCAAGGAGCGTGCAAAAAAGGAGACTGGAAGGACGATCAAGGCCCTAAGGTCAGACAATGATGGATAATACATCTCTGTCGAATTTAAGGAGTATTGTCAAAGCCAAGGCATTGAGCAACAATTCATCACTCCTAATAGTCCTTAGTCTAATGGCTTAGATGAGAGAAAGAACCATACTGTGGTCGAATCTGCTAAGTGTATACTATCGCATGCATCGTTGCCCAAGAGATTCTGGGTTGAAGCTGTCTCCACTATAGCTTATCTCCAGAATAGATGTTCAACCAAGGCCCTCTCAGACAAGACACCCCACGAGGTGTGGACAGGCTCTAAGCCTTCTTTGAAGAACCTAAGAGTATTCGGTTGCATTGCCTACGCGCAGATCCCAAAAGACACAAGGAAGAAAATTGGACTTTCAAGGTCTCAAGACCATCTTGATCGGATATACTTCGTCTGATAACACCTACAAGCTGTACGGTCCTGATACCCAACAAATCTTGTATAGCCGGGATATAGTCTTTATCGAGGATTAATTTGTCGACCTCAAAGGCAAGGATATTGCTCAAGAAGAACCTACATCTTCTGCCATTGACACAATAGTCCGAGCTTATGGCTCAGGCATGTTTATTGTCTACCGACTTCGAGATAGCAAATCAGACGAAGATGTTGCTGCTACCCAGCAACAAGTCCCAGGAGCGGTTCATCAGTTGAATCATCCCAGAAGATCAAGCCGAGTGCACACACAGCCCACAAGGTATACTCTTGAGTCTGCCTGTCTCTTAATGCACGAACTGACAACAGTCAAAGAGGCACTTAGCCAACCAGAATCTGATCTCTGGAGAGAAGCCATGGACAAAGAGTATTCCTCTCTGATCAAGAATCAGACATGGTCATTAGTCGAAGTTCCTATTGGCTGCAATATTATTGATTGAGACGGATCTGTAAGATCAAATATAATGCCAATGGAGAAATTGATCAAAGGAAGGCTAGACTAGTAGCACGCGGATTCACCCAAATCCCGAATGTCGACTATAGTGAGACTTTTAGTCCAGTCATCAAACATTCATCCATTCAAATGCTCTTGACTTATGCTGCAGCTGCCGACCTCGAAGTACATCAACTTGATGACAAACAGCCTATCTGAACGGAGTCATACAAAAAGATATCTACATGATCCAGCCCAAAGGATACGTTCTGGAAGGCATGAAGAATCATGTCTATAAACTCCAAAAAGCACTGTACGGTTTAAAATAGTCTGCCAAAGCTTGGTTTCAGAGAATCAACACATTCCTCATTGAACAAGGATTCAAACCAAGCACTGTTGATTGCAATGTTTATTCAAGGTCAGTGCAGCAATCCTTCATTATCATCACCTTGTATGTTGATGATGTGAAAGATTCAACTAGTTTCATCACATTTTGCAATATTTTCATATTTGGCATATTGGGGCCAAAACTTGTTTTAGACTTAGAGGTTGACTTTTCAAAGTTCATTAGTCTAAATTTCATTTGTGCGAGTTTGAGTATATTCAATATGAATAGTTGGGTTCATTGAATCTAGACCCAAAATTAGTCGGGTTAGCATTTTGGTGGGAAAGCCAAGTGGCCAAATAGGGTTTGGACATGTTATAAAAGGATGTAACTCGTGGAGAGAGTGATATTCTCTCTTCTCTATCTCATTTCATGCTTATACATGGTTCTCTTGGATTCTACTATCCATTGGTGCACTATCTTGGTGATTGCTTGCAATTCTATGTATAGAATAAGCTATATTTGTTATTTTTGGATCCACACATGTGAGATATAGTACCTTACTAGTTTTGTATGGATAGCAATAGTACATAATCATTTCATTCAAGTTTGATCAAGTTCTATTGGTGTTTGCATCTCAATTTGTGTGTAGATGCTGATTTTTCTACATTGGTGAGATTGGTAGTGTATTTCTCTTTCTAGCCAAAGATCATTCAAGTAGATTGGATCTTATGGATCTGAAATCTTTCACATGGTATCAGAGATTGTGTTTCAGGTTATTATGGAGGAAATCAGATCTATCAATGATTTGGTGAAAATATTAAGTCTAGAGCATGCTAGAGAGGATTCTACACCAAAAGCGGACTTTTTGCTTTTGTAGATTGGATCATTTGTAGATCAAAATACTAAATAGGTCAATGTACCTGTTCAATTCCAATTTTTGAATTCACATACTAGATTTGGCCAGTTTTTGGATCATTGGTTTATAGATTGCATATAAAATTTTTAGCATTTGCATGTAGATTTGGAATAGTCAATTTTTTGTGATTTTGTCAAAACCTTAATTTTGATTGGATCTCTAGATAGTGAGGTTGCTGGACTTCATTTGAGTGTGTTTCAATCTTAGGAAGTGGAAAAAGTCATTAGAATGAGGATAGGTCATAGTTTGATCAAGATTCCATGATTCTATGTGTTGATTTGCTTGGATAAGTGCTAGAAGACAATTTGTGAGATAGTTTCAAATCTTGGTGATTTCTTTTGAAAGAATTTGTTGTTGTTCAAAGGAGTGCCTTGTGAATTGAAGCAGGTTGAAAGAGAAGATCAGGTCATTGCTACATGGAAACCTCAATTGGAGTTATGTTGGAAGCCAATGATAGGCTTATCTCAAGTAACTATTCATTGTGGAAAGTGAGGATGGAGTCACTTCTTGAGATGAATGATGTTTTGAATATTGTTGTAGGTTTGGAGGAGAGACCAGCAACACAACAAGATCAAGTGAGGTATGACAAGAGGGCCAAAAAGGCTCTACACATGATAAAGATGAATGTTACCAATGAACTTTTCAAGGAAGTTGGTAAGTGCACATCATCTTTGGAAGCTTGGAATTCATTGAAGAAGCTTTATGAATCCAAGTCTACTTCTAGAGTGTTGACTCTAAGAAGGAAAATCTTTTCTTGTTTTCAAAAGAATGAAGAAAGTCCAAGTACTTTTGTTTTGAGAATGAAAGCATTGAATGATAAGTTAGCTTGCATAGATGAAAGCATTAAGAAAGGAGAGCTTATTCAAGTGATTCTTAATGGCTTGTTGGATGCTCATGCTAACATTGTTCAAAGTATTGCTATTCAAAAGACTTTGCCAGGTTTGATGGATCTTCAAGAGATCTTGATCAATGAGGAATATAGGCTTCAAGCAAGAGGTGGATCTACATCGACACTTCAAGAGGATGCTATGTTCACAAAGGGCAAATTCAAGGGCAAAACCAAAAGTAAGTGGTCTAAAGGGCAAGATCAAGTGGATTCTTCTTCAAGTGACAAAAATAAGGATAGATCAAAGCTCAAGTGCTTCTATTGTGGCATCAAAGGACACTTTGCAAGTGAGTGCTACAAGAAGAAGAGAGATCAAGGAGACAAGCAAGGTAATCTTACTCTTGATGAGGATGGTTTAGATGTTCAAGATACAAATGATGATGCTTTTGTGATGTCTTCATGTATGCTTGCTAATGATGGAGATCTAGATCCTTGGTGGATTGATAGTGGAGCAAGTTCACACATGACCTTTCACAAAAAGTACTTCACTTCTTTGTTGGCATACGGAGATGACAAGAGGGTGATCTACATGGCCAATGATGGTGAGTGTGCAATCAAAGGGATTGGCACAATTCCTATTTCTCTCTCTACAAATATGAATGTTCATTTGGAGGATGTCTTGTTTATTCCATCTATTACCAATAATTTGCTTCGTGTGAGTCAAATGCTAAGTAAGAGCCTCAAGGTGGAGTTTGATGGAGATGCTTGTTTGATCAAAAGGAAGGATGTCTTGATTGGAAAAGGTAAAAGACAAGGGAAGTTGTTCAAACTTGATGCTTGTGTTATTGCTAACCAAGTTGGATGTGTTGCAAGGGAGCAAATTTCTATTCAAGAGGTTTGGCACAAAAGGATGAAACACCTCAACTTCAAGTCATTGGAGGTAATGGCAAGGAAGAAGGTTGTGATTGGTCTTCCAAGTTCCTTAAGTAATGACAAGAATGTTTGTGAGTCTTGAGCTTTGTCTAAGTCACATAGACTACCTTATACTAGATCTATTTCTAGATCTACAAAGTCTTTTCAACTTGTACATTTGGATATTCATGGATTTACTACAATTAGCAATAGTGGAGCTAAGATGTATGTAACATTCATTGATGATTTTAGTAGATTTTGTTGGATCTATCTTCTAAAGAGCAACGATGAAGTGTATGATGTCTTTGTCAAGTTCAAGAATGCAAGGGAGGACCAATTTTCTACAAAGATCAAGTGCTTGAGAGGTGCAATGGTGGTGAGTACATATCTAACAAGTTCAAGTCCTTTTGTGATGAGCATGGGATGAAGAGGGAGTATACAACATCAAGGACCCCACAACAAAATGGAGTGGCTGAAAGGAAGAATAGGACTTTATGTGAAAGTGCTAAAGCTATGAGATTAAGTGCTAATCTTGACAACCCATTTTGGGATCAAGCTTTGTTGTGTGTGAATTTCTTGTGCAATAGGTGGTCAAGTGCTATTTTGGATGGAAGGACACCTTTTGAGATGCTATTCAAGAGGAGGCCGAGTGTCAACTTTATAAGAACCTTTGGATGCACATGCTATGTCAATATTACTCTTGATGATAGGACCAAGGAGAATTAATCTTCAAGAAGAGGTATTTTTGTTGGATATAGTGAGGTGAGTAAAGCCTACAAGGTTTACATTCCTTCTACTGACAAAGTGTTTATTGGTAGAGATGTCATTTTTTATGAGGGGAACATTCCAAAGGTGTCTTTAAGCATGACGGATGGTAGAGTGGATGGATCTAACATTCCTGATGTTGATGAGAAGGATCTTACTTTGGATGGTGGTGATGATGGACCTTCATCAAGTCAAAAGCCAAGGAGAACATCAAGAGAAAGACAAGTACCTTCAAGGCTCACATATGATCAAAAGGGTAAGCAAGTAGTTTTTGAAAATTATGTTGCTTTCCTAACCTCTTTGGATGAGCCTACAAATGTAGATCAAGCAAGGAAAGAAGAGGAGTGAATCCAAGCAATGGATCTTGAGTATCAAGCTCTTATGAAGAATGGAACATGGAGATTGGTGGAGTTGCCTAAGGACAAGAAAGCTATTGGATGCAAATGGATATTCAAGGTGAAGAAGAACCAAGATGGATCTATCAACAAGTACAAGACAAAGTTAGTGGCATGATCTTGAGTAATGTGCATTACATTTTAGGAATAGAAGTCATTAGATCTTCTCAATCTACTTTCGTTTGTCAAGAGAAGTATGCTAATTCCATTCTAGAAAGATTTCATATGGTAGATGCAAAAGCTATTGATACACCTATGGAGTCTCATGTAAAGCTAACTATAAGAGGTAATGAAAGATCCTTCGAGGACATTACTCTCTATAGGAAGCTAGTTGGTTCACTCATGCTAGGAGCAAGAATATTGAGATACAATATCATTTTGTGAGAGAGCGAGTCATTGCAAAGGAGGTGGGGCTTCAACATGTGTCTTCAAGGGAATGTGTAGCTGATATCCTCACCAAAGCATTGGGAAAAGACTTGTTCATGAAGCATAGGACTTCACTTGGAGTATTATCAAAGTCTATGCTAAAACTAGTTGAAGAGGGACTGTGAAAGATTCAACTAGATTCATCACATTTTGCAATATTTCCATATTTGACATATTGTGGCCAAAACTTGTTTTAGACATAGAGGTTGACCTTTCAAAGTTCATTAGTCTAGATTTCATCTGAATAAACACTTTTTGAAAGTGTGGGAAAGTTAGAATGCGAGTTTGAGTAGATTCAATTTGAATAGTTGGGTACATTGAATCTAGACCCAAAATGAGTAAGGTTAGCATTTTGGCGGGAAAGCCAAGTGGCCAAATAGGGTTTGGACCTGCTATAAAAGGATGTAAATTTTGGAGAGAGTGATCTTCTCTCTTCTCTATCTCATTTCATGCTTGTACATGGTTCTCTTGGGTTCTACTATCCATTGGTGCATTATCTTGGTGATTGCTTGCATTGCAATGATCTGTACAAGACCAAATATCTCTTTTGTTGTAAGCTCACTCAGCCAATATATGGCTAATTTTGGAATTACCCATTGGAAGGCTCTTATTCGAGCAGAAGGTGTCCTAAAAGCTAAGGCACCCTGTAAATCTTATCCTAAGGCCATTCGTAAGAGTGACCCACTTTTCGCATCATCACCAACGTTCACTTCAGCACTGGCTGACGTCGCACTCTTTTTACGCTCACTCCATGTAGTTGCGCTAATAGTTTGGACAACAATTGCAGCCACCCACGATCTCCTACAGACAGCACATCCAATCTGTACTTTCACATCTGCACACTTGTAATATTATATATATATATATATATATTGGATACCATTCATGTATTCAAGTCAGAGAGAGTTAGGTCCCTATTATGTGCTAATGCCGAGAAGAAATAAATGGAAAGATTTGGGATTGGCTATGGACAAGATTACAATCCATACGCCCAATTGGCCAATCATCCATCAACCCTACAACTGGACAATATCGGTGGATTTTCACCAGGCTTACAAGCGTACCAGCGGGAGTATCTACACTCTCCCGATCTGACAGTGCGACAATCGACAATGTTTGCAAAAGAATAAACTCTATTGGCATCAGTGGCAACCAGATGGGATGATTGCCTTCCTCCTCTAGCATTCGATCCAAATAAGCCAATGGCCTCAGAGAATATCAAAGATCAGCTGTTGGTTGCTCATTTATATTCTCATGCAGCAATTATGGGAGGCTCCTGGGAATCTCGCTTCACGTCATGGACAACCTCAAAGTGGATTGTAGGAGCCCATCGTTGTTTTCTGCCACACAATTTGGATTTTAATATTGCCCGCCTCGACTTTATGGAGAAGGTGCAGTACCATTTAATAAAGATTCGTCACGAAGCCAATAAAGGTCCCCAATAACTGCATCTCGCAGGTGTCGTGGGACCGCCACCAGTTTTGGTGGGGGATACTATTGGAGGGTTTGCGGATCCCAAGGCGACCCCAACCCTAGTTAATAAGTGAGAGGGATTTGACACCCTGCGTGTGTAAGTCCAACCCGATAATCACATAGGGATCTGATTAATTACAAGTCAATAAAAGGACTTTAGGCCTTTTTGCGGGACTTTTAATGTCGCAGGGCCTAAATGTCAAGTTAGTGAATAAAGTTGGGTTTCCCTCCAATTTTGGATGGTTCCTAATCTTTTTTAAATTTGAGTAATTAGGGAGGCAGAAATGGACCAATAGGATTCAGAGGCCAAGGTCCTCCTCTCTACTATAAAAAGGGACCAACTCGAGTTCCTACACATGTTCATTTCCTCATTTCAATTAAGCAGATTGGTTCTCTTGTGAAATGGATTAATGAATGTCCTTGCTCTCTATCACTTTTCCTCCCTCTCTCATGCTTTTTTTGGATTTTGCTTTGGATCTGATTGTTATTGGGATTGCATGTCATTATACTTTTTATGATGGAGAAAGGGAGAGAGAGAAAGAGTAAGCTATTTTGTTGTGGATTTAGTGTTAATGGATGTAGTGTTAATGTTTAGGGTTACTGAATATTAGAGTTAGATGTGGATCTTCATTCATGCTGAAATTTGAACTATATTATCGCTCTCATGGGAACGAATCTACGTGTGACAACTAAATTCGTCTCTTTGATGCTAGATTAACTCGATCTTGATTTGAGGTTAGGCAAGGAAAGAATCCCACTACAGTCACTCTGCAGAAATGAACTAAAACTGCCATAGGTGAAAAAGGCGACAATGTCGGGATTTTGCAAAAAAGATGGCAATGTCGTTAAATCCCATTTAGGGTAGCCCTACACTTTGCCAGTGTCATTTCCATAACATTTGAGGCACTTTGGAAAAAGCAAAAAATGTGACTCTGCATATTTACTCGTAATTCCTGACAGGCAATAGTGTCACTAATATGTGAAAATGGCGACACTACATTTTTACTCGTAAATCTTGACAATCTAAAAATGCGACACCGTTGTCAAATTCCGTGTATTTCTACAGACTGTGTAAAAACACTTGTAAATCTACAGACTGTGTAAATCCATAGAACTGGATAAACAATGGATGAAGATTTAAACCGATTAGTCAAATAGTAAGAATGAGAATAATCCAACAATATCTAGATGACATTGGTATTAAATCTAAAAATTGTGAAAATCTGGATGCTCTTGGAAAAAAATTTATCCAATGCTAGAAGTATGGAATTTCGCTGAATCCGGAGAAATATCAGATTTGGATAACACATAGTGACGTCTTAGGACATATCATATCCAAAGATGGTGTCTCGACGGATCCGGCTAGGGTGAAAGTTATTCAAGAAATTTTCTTAGAGATTAGTCATGTTGACGATCTACGTTTATAATTTCACCACATAAACAGTAGTAATGCTTTGAATTTTGAGAAGGTATGTATAGGCACCTCGGGTGAGTACTGTTCTTTACAGCCTTCTAACCATCCTTCTCCACTTGTACTCATCCTCCAAAATGCCTTCATCGTCTTTATGATCGCTTCTTGTTTAATAGATTGCATATATATATGTATATATATATATATGGGCTCCCGAACTCTTTTCCTGCGTTTCTTGGCAGATTTGTTCCTAGTCCACTCGAGCCAGCTTGGAAAGACATGAAGAATTTAGGGAATTAAGCCACATCCATCATAATTAAGGAGCAATTAATTTTCATTCTTGTTACGATGCATGCATGATTCGAAACAACTGCAGGCATGCATGCGGTGGCTGTAGATATCTCGCTTCTTATTCCCAACTTGGTGCACATGAGTTTTAGCTAGATTTGTTTGAAGCGAAATCTGAATAATCCAGACGCAAGTTTGTTTGCGCTTGGCTGGCTCGGACTGCAGGCATGTATGCATTGGGTAATAAGACTGAACTTCGTAATGCAAAGCTTATTAATTTAAATTCGTGCATATGGTTTGTTTGTCTGATCAATACAAATTTCTGCTGCTATGTTGAGAGCTCAAATGATTAATTCCTTGACAATCATGTGAACAATTCATGAATGATTAAACATGGTTTGAAATTTATGGTGAGAAAGCTGATCAGCACAATATCTTTGAGTTAGTACATGCATTGATCTGTTTTGCTATCAAACCTGAGTACTGTTGTAAGTGTAGAAGAAAAAGAAGAAGAAGGAATCGCTGGATGCTATTATGATTGGAAGAATTTAATAGCGATTATTGCTGCTGACGCTACCTTGTAATCTGTGTGTATGTAATCGTTGTTCTCGCTCTCCTCGCTCCCTTGTCGCATGCAAGGATTCGATCAAAAAGAAGAAGGAATTCAAAAGTGGTGTTGGAGCTTGCGGGAGTCGCACCCGCATCTTGGGGAGATGGAAGGCTACGCGAGCACCTCATAACAAGACCCCAACGTTTTACCATTGAGCTAAGGCCCCTTTTCAGTGATCTGATTTTCAAATACAATTCTCTTATTGTGAACTAGAGATTTAGATCCGGTGAATAGTTGAATCATGCATGAGGCTTTGTGTGCTTCCAACTTTTTGATGTAAGAGGCCAAAATTTGAAAATTAGCTTCCAACTCTAATTAGTTCCTCCGACCAGCTATTGAATCGTTCGCCTCCAAATCCCACCACTAGAGCATCTCCTCTTCTCCTGCACGTTCTTCTTGTTGAAGCTCCTCAAAAGTGTAATTATAGGTATCTAGACCTCTTGGAATGCCACTAGCCTACTCCCACTCAGCGTGGCAATGGGAAAGTGTGGTTTAACTTGCATTGATACCACGTCCTAGTTGAGTTCTCACCCTAGGAAGCATTCTTAAACCGCCACTTTTAATACCCTTGCAAAATAGGCATGGCGCAGTTGGAGGGATTGATATATCAATTTTACAAGTTTGGAAGGCGTACATACCTATCACAAAGGTTAGCTCCCAATAGATGAATTATGATCTGGTTGTGAGTTTGTGGGCCTGCACTTAGAGCCAACATAGATCCACATTTCTATCTGTGCTTTTCTAATAAGGAGAGCCGTGATGGAAGGGTTTGGATGAAAATTTGAATCCATGCTATTCTACTAGAATTCACGACACCATAGAAGCTCCACAAGCACCAGACAAGGATCAGGTGTGTTGAAGAACAGGTCCTAGGTCGATATCATGAGTATCATAAGGTGCTTACTTTGGATTCACATGAATGCCACAGTACATAAGCTCCACAAGCAACAAATCAAACAAGGGTCAAGTGTGTTAAAGGAGAGGTCCTAGGTCGATATCAAGAATATAAGGTGCTTAGTACACTAAAATTCCCTAGAAGGGGTAGCCAAAACCCGCCCCTGATGGCTACCATTAAATATGTGTTCCTAAGTCAGGGGCGGTGGGATTGAACTCGTCCCTTCTCCTCAAAGAGGGGCGAGAAAAAGCCCGCCCCTCCTTGTCAAAGAGGGGCACCGTCCCTTGCCCTTGTCAAAGAAATTTGCCACCATATCCTTGTGTTCCTCCATGCTTGATGATGATCTTTGACTTGAAAGCTCCACTTGCATGAAGATGGCGGCACCATAAAGAGTAAAATCCGAGGCTTCCATGCCTCATAAAGATCAAGATCATAAGACAAGCAAATGTGATGATTATCAAGATTTTCAATTCTAGCTTCACTAGTCCACATACTATGAGCATTTTCCATGATGAATCTAATCTTGAAACCAAACACTATCTCAATCTTCTTGAGGCTACATACTTGCTCAAGGATGTACGTAGTGTCCTTCATGGATGATTCACTTAATCTCAAGAGAAGTTTACAAATTGCCTCACAACATGTAAAAACATGGTTTTTCACACTATGAGTAACAAACTCATTCTTGCTCTTACTAGATCCAAGAGCATACATTTGATGAGACACAACCACTTGCTTTCAAAATGATTTGGAAACTTATCTAAGCCATCAATGACAAGAAATAAAATGTCCATACAATAGGCATCATACAAAACTAGTATTGCCTTACTTGAACTTTGAGATGTAGAAATCTCAATAAATCAAGATGTTACATCAAATAATGGAAGAGAAGCAAATGTGAATGTGTAGAAGTAGATACAACCTAAAAATTGCCCCTCTTTGCCATGTATTGTGAGCCTCATAGACTCGGCCTTGTCTCTTGAAGATCTCCATGAAACCATGTGTTGAGAAGACTCCTCCTCAAGCCTTGGCAAATCTCCATCATGCACTTGGATTTTTGGTAGATTTGAAAATGCTACCATCATCCTCTTGATTGAGATGAGATCCTCCTTAATCCTTATATGCCAAGAAATTTTGGCAAAGCATATCGATCTAAAGATCCCCAAATTATCAACTATTGCAATCTTCTTATCAAGAACCATTGATAAAAGATACTTCCAATTGAAGTTTTTAAATAAGAAGTCACATGAAATGGCACCATCTTTGCTTCTACATGACAAAATGAGATCATCCAAATGAACAAGATAAGATATTTGATGAGAAGTCACCCTCCTTGGCAATAACCATCTACATGTGCTTTTGCCAAAGCACCATCTTGGAACATAGGTTGAGTCACATCACTTGCCTTATCCTCCTTGAGATGATCCAAGCTCCTCTTGGCCACACTTCCACAAGGATTAGCATCAATCTTGAAAAGATTACCACATCTAGTCCCACTTGCTACCATGACATCACCATCTCTCTTAACCAAGCAAGCATCTTTTCCAAAATCAACTTGGAGACCATCATCTAGCAGCTTGCCAATTGTTGGTAGATTCTCCACCAATATCAAAATCCGTCGAAGGAATATTTCTGGTGTCGGTCGATCCAAGAACTACAGTAGCTAGACTTGTACTCGTGAACCCAACCATAGCATCTTGTTGTGTAAGACCATGAGTTGAGGAAAGAATAATTAGTTATGTAAGAGTTAGTCGGATGTGACCTGTTAGTGGAAAGTTCAACAATATTCAGTTGTAGAAAGTGACAGCCAAGAAACTCGATAGCAGGTGAGAAGGGAAAATAATAGAAAAGAAGGGAGGTGGAGGAAAGAGGGGGTTGCAACCAGAGTTGATGATGGGAAGAGTGTGAGTGTGTAGAGATCGAACAGTCTAGATATGGGAGAGCTGATGGGCAATCTAGAGAAGGATAGCCGATACAATGTGTTGGTGATCAGACTAGTGATTAGCGAAGTTGATGAGTGGGCCGCATCAGTTGCATGAAGTTTTGTAAGAAGCTATTGTCATTGGCATGAGAATTCTTGGAGTAGAGTCTTATCATTTCTATGTACTATTTGTTGTATATGATTGTGTGTTGAAAACATGTAGTATTATGATATTAATTGACGTGAACTGCAAATGTGAGAAAGACTCGTCTATTTGCCGAGTGAATGAGAGATTATAGACCTGTAGTTCATGAATAGGGATCACGTAAGAAGGATGATAATTGAGTATATCTTATCTGAGTTAACCAAAATGGTAGGCCGGAGTGTAATATTGAATGTTTAGAATTAGATTGGTGAATTTTACTTGTCATGTATGAAAAGAGATATGTTATGAGGAGTAGTCTTTTCTGTTGATTAAATAAAAGTGATAGAATGATTAATTGGCAAGTTCGAGTTTTAAGCATGTGTTTGTGTAAATCAAGAGAATTCAGCATTGGCAGTGAGTTATAAATTGAGGAGTTTTACCAAACATTGGTGACATTGACAAGTCACTTAGATTAGTGCATGGTACGACCAAATTACATTGGCAATTTTGATTGCATCCACTTTTTTCTCGTTTCTTTTTCAATATTTTATTGCTTAATAGATTCAATATACATGTTCTAAATTGCTTCATGTTTTATTGATTTCTATTGAAACGTACCATAACATTGTTTCTACCTGTCGGGATGAGCTTGAAAAAATAAATAAAATCCATAGGAGTCAGTTGGATGAGATCCAAAAGACTTTAACCAGAATACATACCCGAGAAGAGAGGGCGTGTGTTGTCCTATCTATAGGGAAAACCACACTAGGAATGAATGTCCGAATAAGGGTCCTTTTCAAACACACTATCAATCTAGATGTGTGTTCTGTAATAGATCTGGTCATGAATTGTTTAAGTGCACCTTCAATCCGATTAATCAAGCCAGACAACAACAGAGACTATTGAATCCTGTGTATCAACCACATGTGCAACAACCACACTTTCCATCCCAAGTGCAAGTACAAGAAGTATCTGGTACAACACAAAATCTAAAGAAATTAGCAGTCCTACAAAGACCGCCTGGTAATAACAACCAATTGTTGTTTAGAAATAAGATTCTTGCACATATAAAGTACATTGATGAGGAAGCATCTTATTCCTACGATTCCCCGTGTTACCCAGAGGAGGCTTCCATCTTTGATTGTTATGCAGACCCTGAATCACCTACCCAATGTCGTTACGCTGTGACACCAGTAGCAAAACTTATCGATTGTTGGGTCTGTGGGCAACAAGGCCATGGGTTTTTATTTGTGAATTGAAAAAATTCTATCAAGCGTTCCGCAAATTCTATTGTCATTTGTGAATTAAGTCTTATATATATGCTCAGCTTATTCAAACCAAATAGCTGTGAAAGATTTCAGATCCTTAAGATCCAATCTACTTGAATGATCTTTGGTTAGAAAGAGAAATACACTACCAATTTCACCAATGTAGAAAAATCAGCATCTACACACAATTTGAGATGCAAACACTAATAGAACTTGATCAAACTTGAATGAAATGATTATGTACTATTGCTGTCCATACAAAACCAGCAAGCTACTGTATTTCACACGTCTGAAAATAGCAAATATAGATCATTCTACACATAGAATTGCAAGCAATCACCAAGATAGTGCACCAATGGATAGTAGAACCCAAGAGAACCATGTATAAGCATGAAATGAGATAGAGAAGAGAGAAGATGACTCTCTCCACGAGTTACATCCTTTTATAACAGGTCCAAACCCTATTTGGCCACTTGGCTTTCCCACCAAAATGCTAACCCTACCAATTTTGGGTCTAGATTCAATGTACCCAACTTATTCAAATTGAATCTACTCAAACTCACATTCTATCTTTCCCACACTTTCAAAAAGTGTTTATTCAAATGAAATTTAGACTAATGGACTTTGAAAAGTCAACCTCTAAGTCTAAAACAAGTTTTGGCCTCAATATGCCAAATATGAAAATATTGCAAAATGTGATGAAACTAGTTGAATCTTTCACACTCCCTCTTCAACTAGTTTTAGCATAGACTTTGATAATACTCCAAGTGAAGTCCTATGCTTCATGAACAAGTCTTTTCCCAATGCTTTGGTGAAGATATCAGCTGCACATTCCCTTGAAGACACATGTTGAAGCTCCACCTCCTTTGCAATGACTCGCTCCCTCACAAAATGATATTGTATCTCAATATGCTTGCTCCTAGCATGAAAGATAGGATTGGATGCCATTCTTTGGGCTGATTGATTGTCACAAAAGATGATTGGGCTCTCTGAAAAATCCAGCAAGTGAAGATCCTTGATCATCCTTTTGATCCATATCATCTCCTTTGCGCAATGTGTAAGAGCTTTGTACTCGGCCTCACTAGATGACAATGAGATAGTGGCTTGTTTATTTGACATCCACGATATAGCTCCATCACCTATGAAAATACAATAAGAACTAATGGATTTCCTATCCATTATATCTCCAGCATAGTCCTAATCTGAAAATCCAAAAAGATTAGGTGATGATTACTCATATAATATGCCAAAATCTCGAGTTCCAATGATGTACCTCAAAACTCACTTTCCTAGCTTCCAATGCTCCTCACTAGGATCTTGCATGAATTGACTCAATCTTCCAACACAATAGCTTAGATCAGTCTAGTAATGGTTAGATAGATGAGTGAACCAACTAGCTTTCTATAGAGAGTAATGTCCTTGAAGGATCTTTCATTACCTCTTATAGTAAGCTTTACATGAGACTCCATAGGTGTATCAATAGCTTTTGCATCTACCATATGAAATCTTTCTAGAATAGAATTAGCATACTTCTCTTGACAAATGAAAGTAGATTGAGAAGATCTAATAGCTTCTATTCCTAAAATGTAATGCAAATTACCAAGATCATGCACCTCAAACTCCTTCTTAAGAGCATTCTTGATATCCTCCACATCTTGATTGTCTCCACCACTCAAGATGATATCATCCACATAGATTATCAAGATGGTAACATCATTTCCAGCAAACCTATAATAAGGTGAATGATCATACTCACTCATAACAAAGCCTTGAGAGAGTAAGAAAGTGTTAAGCTTAGCATACCAACTCTTTGGTGCTTGCTTAAGGCCATACAAACTCTTTTGTAGAAGACACACATGATTTGGCTTTGTTGATGAGATGTTGCTCTCGGGTTGCTCCATGTATACTTTCTCCTCAAGATCACCATTCAAGAATGCATTTAAAATGTACATTTGCCATAGATCCCATCCATAAAGTGTAGCAAGTGAAATGATGACTCGAATGCTTACCATCTTTGCCACGGGTGCAAAGGTCTCATCATAGTCAATTCCTTGTTGTTGAGCATATCCTTTTGCCACTAACATTGTCTTGTACTTGTTGATAGATCCATCTTGGTTTGTCTTCACCTTGAAGATCCATTTGCATCCAATAGCTTTCTTGTCCTTAGGCAACTCCACCAATCTCCATGTTCCATTCTTCATAAGAGCTTGATACTCAAGATCCATTGCTTGGATCCACTCCTCTTCTTTCCTTGCTTAATCTACACTTGTAGGCTCATCAAAAGAGGTTAGGAAAGCAACATAATTTCCAGAAACTACTTACTTACCCTTTTGATCATATGTGAGCCTTGAAGGTACTTGTCTTTCTCTTGATGTTCTCCTTGGCTTTTGACTTGATGAAGGTCCATCATCACCACCATCCAAAGTAGGATCCTTCTCATCAACATCAAGAATGTTAGATCCATCTACTTTACCATCAATCATGCTTGAAGACACCTTTGGAATGTTTCTCTCATCAAAAATGACATCTCTACCAACAATCACTTTGTTAGTAGAAGGAATGTAAACCTTGTAGGCTTTACTCACCTCACTATATCCAACAAAAATACCTCTTCTTGAAGATGGATCCTCCTTGGTCCTATCATCAAGAGTAATGTTGACATAGCATGTGCATCCAAAGGTTCTTAGAAAGTTGACACTCGGCCTCCTCTTAAAATAGCATCTCAAAAGGTGTCCTTCCATCCAAAATAGCACTCGGCCACCTATTGCACAAGAAATTGGCACACAACAAAGCTTGATCCCAAAATGGTTTGTCAAGATTAGCACTTAACCTCATAGCTTTAGCACTTTCACGTAAAGTTCTATCCTTCCTTTCAGCCACTCCAGTTTGTTGTGGGGTCCTTGATGTTGTATACTCCCTCTTGATCCCATGCTCATCACAAAAGACCTTGAACTTGTTAGATATGTACTCACCACCATCTCAAGCACTTGATCTTTGTGGAGAATTGGTTCTCCCTTGCATTCTTGAACTTGACAAAGACATCATACACTTCATCCTTGCTCTTTAGTAGATAGATCCAACAAAATCTACTAAAATCATCAATGAATGTTACATACATCTTAGCTCCATTATTGCTAATTGTAGTAAATCCATGAATATCTGAATGTACAAGTTGAAAAGGCTTTGTAGATCTAGAAATAGATCTAGTATAAGGTAGTCTATGTGACTTAGACAAAGCACAAGACTCACAAACATGCTTGTCATTGCTTAAGGAACTTGGAAGACCAATCACAACCTTCTTCCTTGCCATTACCTCCAATGACTTGAAGTTGAGGTGTCCCATCCTTTTGTGCCAAACCTCTTGAATAGAAATTTGCTCCCTTGCAACACATCCAACTTGGTTAGCAATAACACAAGCATCAAGTTTGAACAACTTTCCTTGCCTTTTACCTTTTCCAATCAAGACATCCTTCCTTTTGATCAAACAAGCATCTCCATCAAACTCCACCTTGAGGCCCTTACTTAGCATTTGACTCACACTAAGCAAATTCTTGGTAATAGATGGAATAAACAAGACATCCTCCAAATGAACACTCCTATTTGTAGAGAGAGAAATAGTAATTGTGCCAATCTCTTTGATTGCACACTCACCATCATTGGCCGTGTAGATCACCCTCTTGTCATCTCCATATGCCAACAAAGAAGTGAAGTACTCTTTGTGAAAGGTCATGTGTGAACTTTCTCCACTATCAATCCACCAAGGATCTAGATCTCCATCATTAGCAAGCATACATGAAGACATCACAAAAGCATCATCATTTGCATCTTGCACATCCAAACCATCATCATCAAGAGTAAGATTACCTTGCTTGTCTCCTTGATCTCTCTTCTTCTTGTAGCACTCATTACAAAGTGTCCTTTGATGCCACAATAGAAGCACTTGAGCTTTGATCTATCCTTCTTTTTGCCACTTGAAGAAGCATCCACTTGATCTTGCCCTTTAGACCACTTGCTTTTGGTTTTGCCATTTAATTTGCCCTTTGTGAACATAGCATCCTCTTGAAGTGTCGATGTAGATCCACCTCTTGCTTGAAGCCTATATTCCTCATTGATCAAGATCTCTTGAAGATCCATCAAACTTGGCAAAGTCTTTTGAATAGCAATACTTTGAACAATGTTAGCATGAGCATCCAACAAGCCATTAAGAATCACTTGAATAAGCTCTCCTTCCTTAATGCTTTCATATATGCAAGCTAACTCATCATTCAATGCTTTCATTCTCAAAACAAAAGTACTTGGACTTTCTTCATTCTTTTGCAAACAAGAAAAGATTTGCCTTCTTAGAGTCAACACTCTAGAAGTAGACTTGGATTCATAAAGCTTCTTCAATGAATTCCAAGCTTCCAAAGATGATGTGCACTTACCAACTTCCTTGAGAAGTTCATTGGTAACATTCATCTTTATCATGTGTAGAGCCTTCTTGGCCCTCTTGTCATACCTCAATTGACCTTGTTGTGTTGCTGGTCTCTCCTCCAAACCTACAACAATATCCAAAACATCATTCATCTCAAGAAGTCACTCCATCCTCACTTTCCATAATGAATAGTTACTTGAGGTAAGCCTATCATTGGCTTCCAACATGACTCCAATTGAGGTTGCCATGTAGCAATGACCTGATCTTCTCTTTCAACCTGTTTCAATGCACAAAGCACTCCTTTGAACAACAACAAATGCTTTCAAAAGAAATCACCAAGATTTGAAACTATCTCACAAATTGTCTTCTAGCACTTATCCAAGCAAATCAACACATAGAATCATGGAATCTTGATCAACCTATGATCTATCCTCAATCTAATGACTTTTTCCACTTCCTAATATTGAAACACACTCAAATGAATTCCAGAAACCTCACTATCTAGAGATCCAATCAAAATTAGGGTTTTGACAAAATCACAAAAAATTGACTATTCCAAATCTACATGCAAATGCTAAAAATTTTATATGCAATCTATAAGCCACCACTCAGGCTGAACCAATCATCCAAAAACCGGCCAAATCCAGCATGTGAATTCAAAAAATGGAATTGAACAAGTATATTGACCTATTTAGTGTTTTGATCTACAAAAGATCCAATCTACAAAAGCAAAAAATTCGATTTTGGTGTAGAATCCTCTCTAGCATGCTCTAGACTTGATATTTTCACCAAATCATTGATAGATATGATTTCCTCCTTCATAACCTAAAACACAAGCTCTGATACCATGTGAAAGATTTCAGATCCTTAAGATCCAATCTACTTGAATGATCTTTGGTTAGAAAGAGAAACACACTACCAATTTCACCAATGTAGAAAAATCAGCATCTACACCCAATTTGAGATGCAAACACTAATAGAACTTGATCAAACTTGAATGAAATGATTATGTACTGTTGCTGTCCATACAAAACCAACAAGCTACTGTATTTCACACGTCTGGATCCAAAAATAGCAAATATAGATCATTCTACACATAGAATTGCAAGCAATCACCAAGATAGTGCACCAATGGATAGTAGAACCCAAGAGAAACATGTATAAGCATGAAATGAGATAGAGAAGAGAGAAGATGACTCTCTCCACGAGTTACATCCTTTTACAGCAGGTCCAAACCCTATTTGGCCACTTGGCTTTCCCACCAAAATGCTAACCCTACCAATTTTGGGTCTAGATTCAATGTACCCAACTTACTCAAATTGAATCTACTCAAACTCGCATTCTATCTTTCCCACACTTTCAAGAAGTGTTTATTCAAATGAAATTTAGACTAATGAACTTTGAGAAGTCAACCTCTAAGTCTAAAACAAGTTTTGGCCTCAATATGCCAAATATGGAAATATTGCAAAATGTGATGAAACTAGTTGAATCTTTCACAATAGCTACCAATTTGTCAGTTAATGTGCTTGTGGAAATTATAGATGAAGGTATCATGAACGATGATTGACGAAGGACCAACCAACAAGCAAGTACTTCATTATTTAGATTCACAATCATCCAATCTTACAAGAATACCAAAAGAGATTAAGCTATCATCACCTTTTACACATATAGATGAATCCTCTTTGAAATATTTAGCGCAGCCTAGTCGATTGTCATCTGAACGATAAGGTATACAAATCATTAAAGAGATTGAACATTCGACATGGTTATCACCCATCATGGTGGTTCCCAAGAAAAATGTTAAACTAAAGATATGTGTGGATTTGAAAGAACAGTGAATAAAGTCAAAAAAAAAGAGCAGATGCAATGAGTTTTTTTTATGGCTTTAGAGTTTATTTTCTTATTCAATTAGATCCTAAAGACATTCATGGATTTGCCACAAAGTTTGGTACCTATGCATATTAGGTCATGCCATTCGGACTCTGTAACGCTCCATCGACCTTTCAAAGTGTGATGCACTTTGCATTTAAAGATTTATGGCATAATATTTTAGAGATATATCTAGATGACATTGGTGTTAAATCTAAAAATTGTGAACATCTTGATGCTCTTGAAAAAAAACTCATCCAATGCAGGAAGTATCGAATTTTGCTGAATCCGAAGAAATGCAACTACCGGCCATGGTAAAGGAAAATTTAATCTATATCTTCGTAGGCCATTGTAATTATTATCGCATATTTATTCTTGATTTTCTAGGAAAAGCCAGATTAATTTATGAAGCTGTTACAAATCCAAAACGGACCAAAGAAAGAATACAAGCAGTTGAGGATTTGAAGCACGCACTTGTTACTGCACCCATTCTCCGAGCACCAACTCCCAATTGGAATTCCATATTCATACTGACGCTGGTAACTCTTCTATTGGAGTCATCCTAACATAGGCGGGAGAATTTGGGAAAGATTACGCGATTCAATTCCTCAGTACACAATTAGTTTCTAATCAAGTAAATTATTCCACAGCTGAAAGAGAAGCTTTAACAATGATATATGTTGTACAAAAATTATGCCATAGTCTGCTAGAAAATCAGTGTAGATTCTATACCGATCATCAAGTGTTGCTATTTTGTTGAATAGACCATGCAACACTGGTCATATAGCAAGATGGCTACTTATCCTTCTAGAGTTTGACTTTCAGATTATTGTAAGAAAAGGTATGCAACATTTTCTTGCCGATCATTTATCTAGGATACCATCAGCCGAGAAAGTCACAGAACTGATAAATGATGATTCACCTGATGCCTACCTATTCCAAATAGACGCGGAATGCAATGTGTTAGGATCTACGTCTATATCACAAAGTGATTTATGGCATAGACGCATGGGGCATTTGAACTTCAAAATCTTGAGGCTACTTCGTAAGCTCAAGATGGTAATAGGTCTACCTAATTTGGATGACAAGGAAGAGTCCATTTGCAAGGAGTGCGTGCTAGGCAAGTTTCAACAAAGAAGGAGCAACAAGGGCAAATAGAGTGCTTGAGTTGATACACTCTGACCTATGTGGGCTAATGAAGGTATTTAAGAATTTGTGGAAGATGCCCTTTTTTATTATTAAAATATTATAACACTAATACTTTTGACTTGCCATAACCTTTTAATCGTAGCTCAAAAGTATGTCATCTAACACATTATTGGAAAGCCCTTGTCGAGCGCTTTCCAATGCACCAAACTCCGCTAAATTCAGACTTACGAAGGAAAGTTATGCCATTTTTAGTATGGAATCAAAATGTGGACTCAAAAACTTACGTTACGTAGATTTCAAATTTGAGTGTTTTGATTGGTCCATGTGTAAGAAACATTTGAGAAAAAATATAAAAAGAATCTTTACAAAGGGTCTTTTTTGGATTTAGAACTCCTCTAATGCTTTAGATCGATGTGCTTTGCCAAAATTCCTTGGCATATAAGGATTAAGGAGGATCTCATCTCAATCAAGAAGATGATGGTAGGATTTTCAAATCTACCAAAAATCCAAGTGCATGATGGAGATTTGCCAAGGCTTGAGGAGGAGTCTTCTCAACACATGGTTTCATGGAGATCTTCAAGAGGCAAGGCCGAGCCTATGAGGCTAACAATACATGGCAAAGAGGGGAAATTTTTAGGTTGTATCTACTTCAACACATTCACATTTGCTTCTCTTCCATTATTTGATGTAACATCTTGCTTTATTGAGATTTCTACATCTCAAAGTTCAAGTAAGGCAATACTAGTTTTGTATGATGCCTATTGTAAGAACATTTTATTGTTTCTCATTGATGGCTTAGATATGTTTCCAAATCATTTTGAAAGCAAGTGGTTGTGTCATCAAATGTATGCTCTTGGATCTAGTAAGAGCAAGAATGAGTTTGTTACTCATAGTGTGAAAAATCATGTTCTTACATGTTGTGAGGCAATTTGTAAACTTCTCTTGAGATTAAGTGAATCATCCATGAAGGACACTACGTACATCCTTGAGCAAGTATGTAGCCTCAAGAAGATTGAGATAGTGTTTGGTTTCAAGATTAGATTCATCATGGAAAATGTTCATAGTATGTGGACTAGTGAGGCTAAAATTGAAATTTTGATAATCATCACATTTGCTCATGTTATGATCTTAATCTTTATGAGACATGGAAGCCTCAGATTTCACTCTTTATAGTGCAACCATCTTCATGCAAGTGGAGCTTTCAAGTCAAAGATCATCATCAAGCATGGAGGAACACAAGGATATGGTGGCAAATTTCTTTGACAAGGGCAAAGGGCGGTGCCCCACTTTGACAAGGAGGGGCGGGCTTTTTCCCGCCCCTCTTTGAGGAGAAAGGGCGAGTTCGATCCCGCCGCCCCTGATTTAGGAACACATATTTAATGGTAGCCATCAGGGGCGGGTTTTGGCTACCCCTTCTAGGGAATTTTAGTGTACTAAGCACCTTATATTCTTGATATCGACCTAGGACCTCTCCCTCAACACACTTGACCCTTGTTTGATTTGTTGCTTGTGGAGCTTTTGTACTGTGGCATTCTTGTGAATCCAAAGTAAGCACCTTATAATACTCGTGATATCGACCTAGGACCTGTTCTTCAACACACCTGATCCTTGTCTGGTGCTTGTGGAGCTTCTGTGGTGTCGTGAATTCTAGTAGAACAGCATGGATTCAAATTTTCATCCAAACCATTGCGTCACAGCTCTCCTTCTTAGAAAAGCAAAGATAGAAATGTGGATCTATGTTGGCTCTAAGTGCAGGCCCACAAACTCACAACCAGATCCGAACACATCTATTGGGAGCTAACCTACGTACGCCTTCCAAACTTGTAAATTTGATATATCAATCCCTCCAACTCCGTCGTGCCTATTTTGCAAGGGTATTAAAAGTGGGGGTTTAAGAATGCTTCCTAGGGTGAGAACTCAACTAGGACATGGTATCAATGCAAGTTAAACCACACTTTCCCCTTGCCAGGCTGAGTGGGAGTAGGCTAGTGGCATTCCAAGAGCTCTAGATACCTATAATTACACTTTTGAAAAGCTTCAACAAGAAGAAGGTGCACGAGAAGAGGAGATGCTCTAGTGGTGGGATTTGGAGGCGAATGATTCAATAGCTGGTAGGAGGAACTAATTAAAGTTGGAAGCTAATTTTCAAATTTTGGCCTTCTACATCAAAAGGTTGGAAGCACACAAAGCCTCATGCATGATTCAACTATTTACCGAGTCTAAATCTTTAGTTCACAATAAGAGAATTGTATTTGAAAATCAGATCACCCAAAATGGGCCTTAGCTCAATGGTAAAGCGTTGGGGTCTTGTTATGAGGTGCTCGCGTAGCCTTCATCTCCCGCAGGCTCCAACACCACTTTTGAATTCCTTCTTCTTTTTTATCGAATCCATGCATGCGACAAGGGAGCGAGGAGAGCGAGAACAACGATTACATACACACAGATTACAAGGTAGCGTCAGCAGCAATAATCGCTATTAAATTCTTCCAATCAGAATAGCATCCAACGATTCCTTCTTCTTCTTCTTCTTCTTCTTCTACACTCACAACAGTACTCAGGTTTGATAGCAAAACAGATCAATGCATGTACTAACTCAAAGATATTGTGCTGATCAGCTTTCTCACCATAAATTTCAAACCATGTTTAATCATTCATGAATTGTTCACATGATTGTCAAGGAATTAATCATTTGAGCTCTCAACATAGCAGCAGAAATTGGTATTGATCAGACAAACAAACCATATGCACGAATTTAAATTAATAAGCTTCGCATTACGAAGTTCAGCCTTATTACCCAATGCATACATGCCTGCAGTCCGAGCCAGCCAAGCGCAAACAAACTCGCGTCTGGATTATTCAGATTTCGCTTCAAACAAATCTAGCTAAAACTCATGTGCACCAAGTTGGGAATAAGAAGCGAGATATCTACAGCCACTGCATGCATGCCTGCAGTTGTTTCGCATCATGCATGCATCGTAACGAGAATGAAAATTAATTGCTCCTTAATTATGATGGATGTGGCTGAATTCCTTAAATTCTTCATGTCTTTCCAAGCTGGCTCGAAAGGATCAGAAAGAGTTCGGGAGCCCAGATATATATATATATATATATATATATATATGCAATTTAATATACAAGAAGCGATCATAAAGACGATAAAGGCGTTTTGGAGGATGGGTACAAGTGGAGAAAGGATGGTCAGAAGGCTGTAAAGAACAGTCCTCACCCGAGGTGCCTATACATACCTTCTCGATCAGCAATGTGGGCTACTGCTTAATCATTTATTCCTGGGGAATGTTTGCAATTTCCTACATATGTTTATTTGAATCTAGGAAATTGTATGGAATTTCTCGATTTTTTCCTATATAGGAATTGAACAACAGCTTCTTGTGGTGAAACTAATCGGGAAGTTGATCATCATCATCGATTGTGGCTGCTTGTTTTCAAAATCATGTGCTCGATGATCTCACTAGCTTTAGTGATGCTTAATTTCATGCTCTCATGCCTTTGATGACCTTTCCGTACATTGTTTTGAGGTAGCTAGTAGTTGTGGAAGACTACTTTATATGCCACAAGTTAATCATGTCCTCGATGATCTCTCCAGCATTCGTTTTGCCTAATTTAATGCTCTCGTGCCTTTGATGACCTTTCCGTACATTTTTTTGAGCACACAAGTTAATCATGTGCTCGATGATCTCTCTAGCTTTAGTGATGCTTGATTTCATGCTCTCGTGCCTTTGATGACCTTTCTGTACATTTTTTTGAGGTAGCTAGCAGTTGTGGAAGACTACTTTATATGCCACAAGTTAATCATGTGCTCGATGATCTCTCTAGCCTTCGTGATGCTTAATTTAATGCTCTCGTGCCTTTGATGACCTTTCCGTACGTTTTCTTGAGCACACAAGTTAATCATGTGCTCAATGATCTCTCTAGATTTAGTGATGCTTAATTTCATGCTGCCTTTGATGACCTTTCCGTACATTTTTTTGAGGTAGCTAGTAGTTGTGGAAGAATGCTTTACATGCCACAAGTTAATCATGTGCTCGATGATCTCTCTAGCTTTAGTGATGCTTAATTTAATGCTCTCCTGCCTTTGATGACCTTTCCGTACATTTTTTTGAGGTAGCTAGTAGTTGTGGAAGACTACTTTATATGCCACAAGCTAATCATGTGCTCAATGATCTCTCCAGCATTCGTTTTGCTTAATTTAATGCTCTCGTGCCTTTGATGACCTTTCCGTACATTTTTTTGAGCACACAAGTTAATCATGTTCTCGATGATCTCTCTAGCTTTAGTGATGCTTGATTTCATGCTCTCGTGCCTTTGATGAGGTTTTCATACAAATTTTTGAGGTAGCTTTAGTGATGCTTAATTTCATGCTCTCATGCCTTTGATGACCCTTCCGTACATTTTTTTGAGGTATTTAGTAGTTGTGGAAGACTACTTTATATGCCACAAGTTAATCATGTCCTCGATGATCTCTCTAGCTTTAGTCATGCTTAATTTAATGCTCTCGTGCCTTTGATGACCTTTCCGTACGTTTTTTTGAGCACACAAGTAAATCATGTGCTCGATGATCTCTCTAGCTTTAGTGATGCTTAATTTCATGCTCTTGTGCCTTTGATGAACTTTCCGTACATTTTTTTGAGGTAGCTAGTAGTTGTGGAAGACTGCTTCATATGCCACAAGTTAATCAATCATGTGCTCGATGATCTCTCTAGCTTTAGTGATGCTTAATTTCATCCTCTCGTGGCTTTGATGACCTTTCCGTACATTTTTTTCAGGTAGCTAGTAGTTGTGGAAGACTGCTTTATATGCCACAAGTTAATCAATCATGTGCTCGATGATCTCTCTAGCTTTAGTGATGCTTAATTTAATGCTCTTGTGCCTTTGATGACCTTTCCGTACCAGGTGGTAATTGGAAAAACAGGATTACTAAATTGAGAAAATAAACAAGAAAATATCAAAAATGTTGTGCAATGGATATATATGCTTGGAAAAGCATGGATATGAATTGCTTACGTAAAACCAATATACTTATTACCTTTTTCTAAAGAATATATATATATATATATATATATATATATATATATATATATATATATACAAAAAATGAAATCCATGTTTCATGCTATATGGGATTTTTTCAATGAGATGCATTGACAAGAGTGTCTAATGGGATCCCATCTCAAGTTTCCAATTGTACGGATCCATTGGTGTAAAATTGTACGGATCCATTGGTGTAAACTTGTAAAATTGATATATCAATTGCCAGGCTGAGTGGGTGTAGCTAGTGGCATTCTTCATTTTTTATTTTCGGTTGATGTGCACACCTTCTTCTTAGTTGACTTACTAGCCGAATTCATTTGAGATCAGCTAGATTTGTAGAAAATCGTTCAAGTATGTCTGGAGATGATTCTAGATCCTTGAAAGCACAAGGATTTCTCCTTGATTCTCCCTCCCTCTGAACTTTGTAAGATGAGAAGAGCTAATGATGAACTAAAAAATAGCACAACTAGTGGATCATGAAACAGATTGATGGGTGAGAAAAACAGACAAGGGGTGGATACACCAGGTGGTAATTGGAAGAAGAGGATTACTAAATTGAGAAGATAAACAAGAAAATATCAAAAATGTTGTGCAATGGATATATACGATGCATGTGGTCATGAAAAAAAAATGTCGCAAAAGAAGAGGGTATGATTTTATATTTTTGGAAAAGCATGGATATAAATTGCTTACGTAAAACTAGGAAACTTATTACCTTTTTCTAGAGAATATATATATATATATATATATATATATATATATATATATATATATATATATATATATATAAACAATCAAATCCATGTTTCATGTTGTATGGAATTTTTTCAAATGAGATCCATTGACAAGAGTGTCTAATGGGATCCCGTCTCAAGTTTCCAATTGTATGGATCCATTGGTGTGAATCTTTGTGATCACATAAGGTCCTTGGCCTTGAAATTTGAGTTTTCCTGGTTTAATCTTTCGAGTTCTATATAATAGAACTTTATCTTCTTCATTCAATTCCTTTAATTGAATATCATTATCATGCTAGGCCTTCTGTCTGCCTTTGTTTACCAACTATGCATGCTAACTTAATAACCGAGATTCACATAGTTTGTGAAGATTAAGTAGTCTGTGCTTGATGGTTGCTTCTTCACCAACTTGTTCAAAATATGCAACTCTTAAAGATGGAATGATAAATTCGACCGATACTACAACCTCTTGTCTATAAACCAATTGAAATTGTGTCATCCCCATTGATCTCCGTGGTGTGGTCCTGAAAGCCCAAATAGTTGAATATACAACTCTGTTTCCCAATCATTTCAGTTGGCTTCAACTATTTTCGTCACAATTGGGCAGATGATCTTGTTTGAGAATTCGGCTAACCCATTGGATCGAGGATAGTATGGGGTACTTTTGCGATGCTTCACAAAGTAATGGGTTAGGAGGTTATGTACAACGTCATTGAGAAAGTGACTACCTCTATCACTTACTAACTCTATTGGACAACCGAATTGAGTAATAATGATTTCATACAGAAATTTGGCTGTAACTTTTGCTAGCTTGTCTACTTGCTCTAGCCTCTATCCAATTTGTAGCATAGTCAGTGGCCACTAAGATGTATCTTGATTGATTACCATGGGCGGCTGGGCTGATTGTTCCTATAAAATCAATTCCCCCCTTATGAAATTCTTCTCCTTCGATTAGTGAAGTTAAAGGTATAAATTCAGCTCATTGAGGAGTCTTGATCCAATTATTTGTTCTATCTCATCCTCATTAATGCATCTCCTGATTAATCCATATACACCTTTTTTTTATACAGTTGTAAGGTAAGGTCTAGATTTCAAAATTAGTTTGTGTTGATCGACTTTAGACATAGTTGGACAGACATAATCTTAAAGTCAAACTCTAGAAGGATAAGTAGCCATCTTGCTATACGACCAGTGTTATATGGTTTATTCAACAGATATAGCAACGCTTGATGATCGGTATAGAATCTAAATTGATTTCCTAGCAGATTATGGCATAATTTTTGTACAACATATATCATTGTTAAAGCTTCTCTTTCAGCTGTGGAATAATTTACTTCATTAGAAACTAATTGTTTACTGAGAAATCGAATCACGTAATCTTTTCCAAATTCTCCCGCTTGTGTTAGGATGACTCCAATAGAATAGTTACTAGCGTCAATATGAACATGGAATTCCAATTGGGAGTTCGGTGCTCGGAGAATGGGTGCAGTGACAAGTGCGTGCTTCAAATCCTCGACTGCTTTGTATTCTTTCTTTGGTCCATTTTGGATCTGTAACAACTTCATAAATTAATCTGGCTTTTCCTAGAAAATCAAGAATAAATATGCAATAATAATTACAATGGCCTACAATATAGATTTAATTTTGCTTTACCATGGCCGGTAGTGGCATTTCTTGAATAACTTTCACCTTACCGGATTCGTCGAGATACCATCTTTGGATATGATATGTCCTAAGACATCACTATGTGTTACCCAAATCTGACATTTCTCCATATTCAGCGAAATTCCATACTTTCTGCATTGGATAAATTATTTTCCAAGAGCATCCAGATGTTCAAAATGTTCAAAACAAACAAGGGCTGGATATACCAGGTGGTAATTAGAAGAAGAGATCCCCATTGATCTTCGTGGTGTGGTCGTGAAAGCCCGAATAGTTGAATTTGAATCGAGGATAGTATGCGGTACTTTTGCGATGCTTCACAAAGTAATGGGTTAGGAGGTTATGTAGAACGTCATTGTGAAAGTGAGTGCCTCTATCACTTACTAGCTCTATTGGACAACCGAATCGGGTAAGAATGTTTTCAGTGGCCACTAAGATGTAACTTGATTGAGTACCACAGGCGGTTGGGCTGATTGTTCCTATAAAATCAATTCCTCCCGTATGAAATGCTTCTCCTTCGATTATTGAAATTAAAGGTATAAAATCAGCTCATTGAGGAGTCTTGATTCTTTGATAGACATCACATGTTTTGATTTGTGCATATGTATCCTTAAATAACGGCCACCAATATCCGGCTAATAGTATTTTCTTCACGGGACTGTCAAATGAGAAGTATCCTCCTCTTTCACCTTCATGCGATAGGAAAATTTTTTGTTCTACCTCATCCTCATTAATGCATCTCCTAATTAATCCATATACACCTTTTTTATACAATTGTAAGGTAAGGTCTAGATTCCAAAATTATAATTATTAATAACTTTCAGATGAGAGCTCTGAGTATTCGTTATGATTGTAAGGCTCTCATCAATAGTACTAATAATTTTGTTTCTTGGATTATCCCATTTGTATACCTTATCGTTCAGATGACAATCGACTAGGCTGCGCTAAATATTTCAAAAAGGATTCATCTATATGTGCAAAAGGTGATGGTAGCATAATCTCTTTTGGTATTCTCGTAAGATTGGATGATTGTGGATCTAAACAATGAAGTACTTGCTCGTTGGTTGGTCCTTCATCAATCATCGTTCATGATACCTTCATCTGTAATTTCCACAAGCACATTAACCGATGGATTTGGTAGCCATTTTGTTTGAATAAGCTGAGCATCGATATAAGAAACATAAAATACATCCATAATTGGTTGATATATGCTTGTAGATGTTATCCTTATTGATCTCTAAGATTCGGATAATACTTCGTTTCTACATCTTTGAGCATCTACATAGTCAATGGTCGCTAAGACATGGCTCCAATTAATGATATTTGTAGATTGTGCATAATGTCATCAAATGGTTAGAGAAACATTGGTTTCATCACATGTTAAACATGCATCTTCTTCTCGTACAAGTTTTGTTTTACCAATAGTGTAATCATTTGATATCATGTGATCTCGATTACAGAAAATGATTCGTTGCCTTTTCCAATCTTGAATCACTTCGGCATTGGTTAACCATGCGGTTCCCAATAAAAATTTAGAGGCAGACTTTTCATGTGGAAGATCTAGCACTACACAATCAACTAAAAACTTCACATCTGTGATCTTAATGGGTACGACATTGATGTTTCCATATGGTTTGGTCAAAAGGTTGATCAATTTAGTTTAGCTGATACTTGGGTGGAACAATAGGTCCTACGCCCCATTGTTTAGCGAGAGTTAGCGATATGATATTTACTCCTGATCCACTATCGATAATAGCAGGTACAATAGCATGATCTTTATGGATTACAAATGTGATGCAGCCTCTAGCTTTTCCTATCTGGAACAAGGTAGCATCAACCTGTTGTGCTTGCATTGGAATCTCCGGTTTCACTCTTTATGGTGCAGCCATCTTCATGCAAGTGGAACTTTCAAGTCAAAGATCATCATCAAGCATGGAGGAACACAAGGATATGGTGGCAAATTTCTTTGACAAGGGCAAGGGGTGGTGCCCCTCTTTGACAAGGAGGGGTGGGTTTTTTGCCGCCCCTCTTTGAGGAGAAGGGACGAGGTCAATCCCACCGCCTCTAATTTAGGGACACATATTTAATGGTAGCCATCAGGGGAAGATTATGGTTGTCCCTTCTAGGGACTTTAGTGTACTAAGCACCTTATACTCTTGATATCGACCTAGGACCTCTCCTTCAACACACTTGACCTTTGATTGATTTGTTGCTTGTGGAGCTTCTGTCTGTGGCATTTCATGTGAATCCAAACTAAGCACCTTATAATACTCGTGATATCGACCTAGGACTTGTTCTTCAACACACCTAATCCTTGTCTGGTGCTTGTACTCACAACCAGATCCCAATTCATCTATTGGGAGCTAACCTTTGTGATAAGTACGTATGCTTTCCAAACTTGTAAAATTGATATACCAATCCCTCCAACTCCGCCATGCCTATTTTGCAAGGGTATTAGATAGTGGCGGTTTAAGAATGCTTCTTAGGGTGAGAACTCAATTAGGACGTGGTATCAATGCAAGTTAAACCACACTTTCCCTTGCCAGGCTGAGTGGGAGTAGGCTAGTGGCATTCCAAGAGGTCTAGATACCTATAATTACACTTTTGAGGAGCTTCAACAGAAGAAGGTGCACGAGAAGAGGAGATGCTCTAGTGGTGGGATTTGGAGGCGAATGATTCAATAGCTGGTAGGAGGAACTAATTAAAGTTGGAAGCTAATTTTCAAATTTTGGCCTCCTACATCAAAAGGTTGGAAGCACACAAAGCCTCATGCATGATTCAACTATTTACCGAGTCTAAATCTTTAGTTCACAATAAGAGAATTGTATTTGAAAATCAGATCACCCAAAATGGGCCTTAGCTCAATGGTAAAGCGTTGGGGTCTTGTTATGAGGTGCTCGCGTAGCCATCCATCTCCCAAGATGGAGGGTTCGACTCCCGTAGGCTCCAACACCACTTTTGAATTCCTTCTTCTTTTAATCGAATCCATGCATGCGACAAGGGAGTGTACTATAGCTGCGATTTGAATAGTCTACAGAAGTCTTTGCTCCTCCTCCTAAAACAAATTATATATAATGTCAAAGGATTCACGCATGTAGAGATCCATCTTTGATTCGATGTAGCTGGCCTAGTCGTTGTACATTTGACATGGCACATCCAATGATCTAAACTAAATCCACATAATCTAACTCACCCATTACTATGGACAACTTCATCTACATTTTTTTCGCAGATTGCATATGACGATGAGAGAAAGACGAACACCTGCAATGGATGATGATCACCCAAGCTAAATTGGAAAGGAATGAGTAGGATCATCACGGTAGATCTCTATGAGGTGAGCACAATGGTGGACAAAGAGGCAGAGGAGGAGAATAGCATACAAAATCAGTCATTAATGCTACCCAGGTGCGTTGAATCATTGGTGCATCTCACTATGAATGTCCCATGCCCTAGGGCCAGAATTCTCGGATTGCAAACTGCCCATCCACACATTCGGCTCCCCATAATTTCAACACCCACTTACAGTGCTACAATGTTGCAGGCACCTACTTGCCCACCAACTCTGTTTTCCAATCATTTCGGTTGGCTTCACAATGATTGAGAATTGGGCAGATGATCTTGTTTGAGAATTAGGCTAACACATTTTAGTATGGGGTACTTCTGCGATGTTTCACAAAGAATGCGTTAGGAGGTTATGTAAAATGTCATTGTGAAAGTGAGTGCCTCTATTGCTTACTAACTCTATTGGACAACTGAATCGGATAATAATGTTTTCATACAAAAATTTCGATGTAACTTTTACGGTAGCTTGTCTAGTTGCTCTAACCCCTCTACCCGATTTATAGCATAGTCAATGACCACTAAGATGTATCTTGATTGAGTACCATGGGCATCTGGGCTGATTGTTCCTATAAAATCAATTCCCCCTTATGAAATGCTTCTCCTGCAATTATTGAAGTTAAACGTATAAAATCAGCTCATTAAGGAGTCTTGATTTTTTGACATACATCACATGTTTTGATTTGTGCATATGTATCCTTAAATAACGTCCGCAGTATTCGGCTAATGGTATTCTCTTCACGGTACTGTCAAATGAGAAGTGTCCTCCTCCTTCACCTTCACGCAATAGGAAAATTATTTGTTCTACCATCATCCTCAATAATTCATCTCCTAATTAATCCATATACACCTTTTTTATACAGCTGTAAGGTAAGGTCTAGATTCCAAAATTAGTTTGCGTTGATCAACTTTAGACATAGTTGGATCCATTACTTTGGATGATAAGAATGATACTATCTCTTCAGCCCATCTAGGAGTAGCGTCTACTTGAAATAGGTAGGCATCAGGTAAATTATCATTTATCAGTTCTGTGACTTTCTCGGGTGATGATATATCCTAGATAAATCATCGGCAAGAATATGTTGCTTACCTTTTCTTACAATAATCTTAAAGTCGAACTCTAGAAGGATAAGTAGCCATCTTGCCATACGACCAATCTTGTATGGTTTATTAAACAGACATAGCAACGCTTGATGATCGGTATAGATGCGTAGATTCGTGTTCCCATGAGAGCGATAGTATAGTTTCAGATTTCAGCATGAATTAAGATCACATGTAACTCTAATATCCATTAACCCTAAACATTAACACTACATCCATTAACACTAGATCCACAACAAAGATAGCTTACTCTTTTCTCTCTCCCTTTCTCCCTCATAAAAAGTATAATAACATGCAATCCCAATAACAATCAGATCCAACAATAGCAAAATCCAAAAAAGCATGAGAGATGGAGGAAAAGTGATAGAGAGCAAGGACATTCATCAATCCATTTCACAAGAGAACCAATCTGCTTTATTGAAATGAGGAAATGAACATGTGTAGAAACTCGAGTTGGTCTCTTTCTATAGTAGAGAGGAGGACCCTAGCCTATGAATCCTATTGGTCCATTTCGGCCTCTCTAATTATTCAAATTCAAAAAAGAGTGGGAACCATCCAAAATTGGAGGGAAACCCAACTTTATTCACTAACTTGACATTTTAGGCCCTGCGACATTAAAAGTCCCGCAAAAAGGCCTAA
>MU832945.1:0-63831 GCA_029204225.1 Diphasiastrum complanatum | reverse complement strand
TGAGTTTGTAGTCCATCGCTGGACAGTGAGCCATTGATAGCTAAGAGCAGTTAGTGAATGATGAATAGATGCTCCTACTGTCCATCGCTGGACAAGTAGGATGCTCTGTGTGTAATGTGGTAAACCAATGAGTGTCCATCGCTAGACAACATACTTTATTATTTATGCTTCAGTTCATCCATATCAAGAAGAAGAGTCAGTTGTTTCATCGCTGGACAACGACCTCTTTATATATTTATGCTTATCAAGATGGGGAGTCAGCTGTCCATCACTGGACAATGACCTCTTTAAACAATCATACATATCAAGATGGAGAGTCAACTGTCCATCGGTGGCCAACAACCTCCTTAATTAAAGAGTTTTATTTGAATGAAGAGTAAGTTGTCCATCGCTGGACAATGAACCTCTTTTGTGTAAAAAGGTGATCAACATATCAATGGGTGAAGATACCCTTCCATCGCTGTCAAGCGAAGCATTCATGGGTTACTTTTTGGTAAAGAAGTGGCCAAATGAAAGGAAATGTCCATCGCTGCCTATTGAGATAGGATGGAAGTGTTTCCATGCATAAAGAGTGGTGTCCATCGTTGGACTACCATATTTTTCAATCCTACGAAAGCACTTCGAACATAAACAATAGCTGGAGGTTATCAAAGCATCGTTACCGTGAGAGTAAAGCCAAGCAAAAGAGAGATGGATACATATCGTATGCTAGAATAGCGTTGATCCGTGAACTGGTAGAGCGCACTTTCAGCAAATGATAGAAGAAAGAAGACTCTTCTTTGGTGTTGTAGAGAGAAATCGTCGAAAAAGCATGATCTTATAGTGTCAAGCCGGTTAGCATCTTGGAAGGTGTGATAGAGAGAGTGAAAATCAATTTCCCTTCAAATTGGGAATTTGAAATTTAAAAAAAAACATTTGTAAAGTACTTTTTATTAGTTTTTAAGTGGGAAACCCACTAAGTTTAAAGCAGAACTTTATTTTGTGAAGGTGTAGGATGTTTAAAAAAAAAAAAAACCTTGTAAGCTTGGAAAGGCGGTATTTATGTATTTGTCCACGTGTCTGTTTGCAAAGCAGAGTGAAACTAAACGAAGGAGCATCCATTAGAGAGAGAGAGAGAACCCACCAACCGACCCGCAGTTAGTGAATCCCTTCGTAGGCAGTTAGCTCCTCGTAAGGGATAGCTAACTACCCACTAAATAACAATCAATATCATGTGGTAGAGTGTAGGACAAACCGGGAAGAGACTCAGAGATAAGTAAATTATTGATAATAAGACAGAGTTTATCTCTCATAAAGCCATTTTTTTGAAAAGTGTCAACCAAAATTCTAGTCTCCTTGATAAACATCTTTTGTTTGTTACAACAGTACATTGTGGCAATGAGCTGTGAAACAATAACCTTACAAGGCCGGAATTTGGATTAAAGGCAATAGATATATTCAAAAGTTGGTCTTGTTACCTTCCGACGTCTTTCTTTCTATTTCTAGAAAGTCCAAGGGATAAATCCAGAAAGGGTTTTCAGGAGTATCTGTGTTTTGTCCATAAAGAGCTCAATATTAGGGTTATTGATGAAGCATATATCATCAATATATCTGAAAGAGTGTCAAAAATCATTCATGAAAGGGGTGAGGCCCAATCTAGCGAGTCTCTTTATAAATTGTGTTTCAAAGAAGGATAAATACCAATTACACCAGGTAGGTGAGCAAGAAAAACCCATAGGAATACCACGCACTTTTCTCCAGGTCTTGTTTCCTAGTCTGACAACAAAATTATCAATCAAGAGATCGTTCCATTGATAAAGTAGATTCATATCAAGAGTAAGCCATTCTTCTGCGTGTTTTTTATCCCATTTTGAATACTTCGCGTAAGTGATTCCATTTATAATAAATAAGATCATGTCCGAAATGTTTGAAGGCATATTTAATTGCCTTTTTCATAACTGTTTTTAGTCTTTCCGGACCATCCAGAGGTATATTCTCGTAGCATTTTGAGATATCTGCAACCCATATATTGGTAATCAGTGAGGGTAGATTTAGACAGAAATCTATAGAAGACTCAAATTGCCAATGTAAAATTGTATCTGTGTTGTAAAGCTACCTTTACAAGCTTTACTTCCGGCGCCACTGGCGCCAGCATTGTCCCCGGTGCCAGCAGCGCCCCTGCTGCTCCCGGCGCCACTCCCGGTGCCACTGTGACCAGAATCCAGCCGGCGCCAAGTTTCTATGCTAAAAATCTTTGATCGGTTCTAGCGAAGTCCAGAGAACTCAGATCGATGTGCAATCACCTCACACGATCTAGGCATGATTAAAGGAAGCCTGGGGATCATAAAATTCTAGAGAGATAAAATGACTTTCTAGAGAGAGAAAACGTGCTTTACCAGCCTGGGTAAAGTACTTGGTATGAGGGGAGGTGGCGAATCCCACCAATACTATAGGGGAGTGCAGGTTGCGATTCAGGGCGAGCTCCAACCAAGTCTCAGCCTCCCTTGCTGGAATGTTGTCTTGGCACTCGCCTTGGCATGCCAGCGCCCCGGAGACTAGGGTCGGTCACACACTTGAAATGTAACCTTCTCAGATTTATCAATAAAGTGGGATTTTTCTCAAACTGACTCTGATTACCCTCTGGGTTTCAATGTTCGGTAAAAGCGCCAGTTGTAAGGCTGCTTCAAACTTTTTAATTTGGCACATAGCTGAGGGTCATATCCGGGGACGCCAGCGGTATGCCGTCAAGACCATTCGGTCGTGGCGCCGGCGATATGCTGTCGGGACCATTCGGTCCAAGAACTGGTTGTCTCCATATTTGTCGCGGCTTGTGGTTCTGAGTGTTCCTTGCATGAACGTGAATGGGTTAAGCTCTTGGGGAACGGGCTCTGACCTGTCGGCTGAGTTGGATGGCTTGCTTGGGTGGAAGTCACCTGTGTATGGCTGTCCAGTCTGGCGTGGCGCCAAGTTGGCTTCCAGCGCTCGTGATGAAGCTTTCAATTGGTTAAGTCTGATGTAAGTCAGACCCCTTGCTTGGAATGGATGTTACTCGTTTGTAACGAAGCTTCGAGTTGGTTAAGTTTGATGTATGTCGGGCGGCTTGCTTGGAGGGAAGTCACCCACATCGAGACCCCCGATCTGGCATGGCGCCAGGTTGGATCTCAATGTTGGTTTCTGAACTTCCAGTTGGTTAAGTTTGATCGTTGTTGGCGAGTTGGCTGCTTGTATGTCAAGTGGGTTTGGACGACAAGAGTTGAAGGCTAGGAAGCTAAGTCGTGGTTCCCGGCTCCCTTTGGGATGCCTGCGCTACAATCTGCTCTTAGGATACTCTTGTATGTATTAGCCTTAAGGCCTGCACCTTCCACGAGGAATGGTGACAGCATACCCAGAGCTCATGTGAGAAATTTGGCCAACTTGGTAAAGCAGCAATCGTGAGCATTGGTAATCCATCTTAATGAGTCTTTGTGGGCTTTAAAGGTGTAGAGAAGGTAAGGTAAGGAATTATTCCCCAAGAAGATATCTGGTAAAGAATACGAAGTAATGTCTATTATGTATGATAGGGAATCCTCGACATAATTAGATTGATTATTGGGAAAAGGAATAAAATATGGACTACTGAGTCTTTTTATGGCCAATTTTCGTACAAAGAATTTACACATAAAACAGAGGTTATGTTGTGCTTTATCAATGCCGTTAACGTAAAGAGAGCTGGTAAGCCATTGCAGTTCGTCCTTGGCAATCCTATTTTTAGCAAGAAATTCAGTTATTCCATGAAGCCACTTATCCTTTTTAATAAAACTCAATGCGATATTTTTGCCAAAAGTAGCATGTTCTTTTTTAGTAGTATCATCTACAGAAGTATAAGAAGGTAGGAGTCCCATAAGTTTAAACCACTTGTCGTAGAGTTCTGAAGCAACTTCATTCACATTAGCTTGCCTTAGAGTTATATGGTTTAAGCCTTTTTCTAAAGATTTTCGTAAGAGATATCTCCTAACAATACTACAGTCTGTGCAAACGACATGGCCAAATTTTCCAAGATAAATTTTTTGAAACTATTGAAAGAGTGACATTGACAGGAATGAAGGTTATCTATATCAAATTAGCAAAAAACATCATAAGGAAAGTACCATTCACGTTTAACACTTGGTAGGTAAGACCAGCCGAAAGTAATATCATGAAATAGTTCATCTACAATACCAAAAAGTCTGTCTCCCTGAGTCGCTACTAGTGGAAAATTGGAGACGTCTGGTCGCTAAAATGCTGATTTGCCTTCTAACTATCCCTTCTTCGTCCTGCACATCGATTAGGATCTGTAAAAGTTCAACTTTTGATTGATAAGTCATCCTTGCTGCCACTGCTTTGTTCTTCCTTCCCTTTGACATCTGAAAATCGCTTTTTCCTTCTCGTTTCTGATCCAAAATTGATTGAATTCGGATTATTAAGATTGAAAGAGCCCGTCCTTTTGTTCGAGTTATGGAAGTACTTGTTTTGGAGGGTAGAAAAGCTAGGACGTTTTAGAAGATGCTCTATATCTTGAATATTTTCGACATCTCCCATTTGGCGGAAGAGTCTTTAGCAAGTTTGATGGAAGCATCAGTCATGTATTGGCGGATAAAGGAAAAAGTAATATGTGATTTCACTACATCCCTAGCAGGGTTATTTAGCCACATGAAAAAAGCATTCATCTGGTTTTGGAGGGAAGCACCAAGAAAAAACTTGGCAAGGTTATTCATAATGAATTAGATAGTATGATCAAACAAGATGATGGAAGAACTATTTTTGCATTTTACACCGCATCTACATTTGAAAAAAGGTCTTTCCCAGTTCCAGATTCTGGCTTGGTGTAGGTTCATTCTATTGAAGCCAGTCTCAAAGTGTCCTCTGGTCCTAGCCCAAACTTGCTCAGAGGGGCAACGAGAGGGTTCAAATTTGTTCATGCGAATAATGGTATCAAAAGAAACCGAGGTCTCAAGAGAAGGATTCTTATGTAGTGCGGCCAATTTGCAGACTTGTATTTCTTTTTCTATAAGATGAGTCCTCAGAATCCAAAGGTCGATAGGAATAGGTGCAAGGATATTAACAGAAGGAAGACTGTGGAGTTTGTAAGACGTAAGAGTCGATTTGTACTCAATGACTCTAGCAGGAACAAAAGAGACTTGGCAATTTTTGGATTGGCAGAAATCATAAGAGAAAAGGTCACCAATATCGCAAATGTCTTGAGAGAAGATTTCAAGTTGAGAGGCACTGTCTTCATCAAGGTCATCAATAAAGACAAGAGGGTGCAAAGATAAAGGAGCATCAGAAGCAGCAGGGGTAGTAACAGTAGGAGCAATACCGTTTTCATTTTCCAAGCACATGAACACTTTTCTAATGTGCGAATTGCAAAACTTTTCTTCTTCTTCGAACTTTTTGACAAAATCATTAAGACGACTATAAAGATTTTTCACAAGGCTCAACGGTTGTTTTTTTTTAAAAACTCAAGATAAATCTTTACCCAGTCAATAGTCTCAAGCAAATTAATCAAGCAAAGAATCTTATCCTCAGGTCCAGCAGAAGAACAAGTAGCCCTATCAGTGTTAATTATATATTTATGCATCTCAACCGTTATTTTCATACAACAAATAATAGTCTAAACAAAATAATTAGGTGGAGGTAGGGGCTCCCCATAACCCAAAGAAGCAGCTTCCTAACACCAACCTGTGGACTAAACCATAAAAAAGACCTTTGTTAGCTTATGATTTGGATAAAAGGTAAAGATTTCAGCACTATCCCAACCAAGGAATAGTCAGATTTACACCACTAGGATGCATAGAGAGAGATACAAGACCGCACTTAGTTTCTCTTGACAAAGCAAGACTGAAATTTTTTAAAGCCTTTATTCATAAACCAACAAGGTAGACTATAGCTGAAAAGCAAAATACAGGACTATAAAGCACCATAAAGCATAACCACTCTCAAGACGTCCAGCTGATACCTGCCACCATCCCACAAAACAAAACCGCTCGAGTTAGTTCGGTAAGGAAGACAGGTGTCATGGCTGAATGACAGTTGTTATTGATGTCCAAAAGAAGTTATACTACTTAACAGCTTTAAATAACATTTTAAACCATAGTCCAATCTTCCCATGCGACCGATGTTTTAGCAAAAGGCCAAGTCGTTATATCACCGTATCAGGACGAGTGCCATACTGATCAGCTTATGATCAGTTGGTCCATATCAATTCATTTTAAACATAGTGAAGTATGAAAAAGTTTTAACCGTTAAAGTTTTAATTAGCCAGAAACCTGGTGTGGACACGTGTGGTGTGGACACGTGTGCTAGTATCAGAGCAAATCCATGCTATACTGACCCAAGTGATCCTGTAAGGTATGTCACACACTATTGTCCATACTTCTGAGCATATCTATGCTTTCTAGTCATATCTCACCAAGAGTCTAGAGTAACACAAAGACGGGTACAGTTAAGTCCTTCCATGGTTGTTACATATGAGTAATGTAACAACCATGGTATAGGTACACTATGTAGGAAACATGTGATTAAAAAATAGTAAGAGACTGCCAATGTTTCTACTAGGTATTAGGACAGATCTGTGCCATTCTAATCCTTACGTAGAAACCATGCCTCTTACGCACATCCATGTTGTCTAAGATCGCATTATTAGAGTCTTTACTGTTCATTTTTATGACAGGGTTTCATTTTATGGTGTGTTAAATTGACTCGTATACAAGGTTAGATGTGGTCTTATATTGTTTCTTTTTCTGAAAAGAGGAGGTAAAACCACAACTGTGTAGAAGAGTGCTATATATTAAGGATGTACAAAACTGAACATATCGTGCTTGTTGAAGCCACAAAGCATTTACTTACTCTAGAAAAGTGTATCTGAATAGTTGTAGACGTGGCTTCTTGAGAGGATGCCATTGTTTTCTTTGCTTCGTGATGACTCTTTCTCTTTGGGTCATAGAAAGCCAAGACGAACTTTTTTAGCAAGTATTTGCTTATAAAGAATTGCAGAGAAAGGCTTATATAAGTTGTATTCGTAGTGAGTGAGATAACTTGCATTATGTAGAATCAGTTGGTGTCATACCTTTTTGTCGAGATAGCTAACGTTTTGGTTCAGATGTGAACTGAAACACACAAAGAAAAAGCTGGAGCAATATGATGATGCTACATTAGAAGCAATTATCAGTTTCGTACAGTGAGACCAGAGATATAAGAAAAGTTTTAGAAGAGTCATTCTACCAGAAGAATTAAGCATTAACATATCCATCCATCCACCACTGGATAGTAGAGGATACTTAAGTAAAAAGTATCAAAAAAGCAAGTATGAGTTTGTAGTCCATCGTTGGACAATGAGCCATTGATAGCTAAGAGCAGTTAGTGAATGATGAATAAATGCTCCTACTGTCCATCGTTGGACAATAGGATGCTTTGTGTGTAATGTGGTAAACCAGTGAGTGCCAGAAGAGGTCAAAGTGTCCATCGCTGGACAACATAGTTCATTATCTATGATTCACTTCATCCATATCAAGAAGAAGTCAGCTGTTCATCGCTGGACAACGACCTCTTTAAACATTTATGCTTATCAAGATGGGGAGTCAGTTGTCCATCGCTGGACAACGACCTCTTTAAACAATCATACATATCAAGATGAAGAGTCAATTGTCCATCATTGGTGGACAGCGCCCTCCTTAATCAAAGGGTTTTATCAAAATGAAGAGTCAGTTGTCCATCGCTGGACAACGACCTCATTTATGAATAAGGATTTTTCAAATGAAGAGTCAACTTCGCTGGACAACGAACCTCTTTTGTGTTAAAAGGTGATCAAGATATCAATGGGTGAAGATACCCTTCCATCGTTGTCAAGTGAAGCATTCATGAGTTACTTCTTGGTAAAGAAGTGGCCAAATGAAAGGAAATGTCCATCGCTGTCTATTTTTCAATCCTACGAAAGCACTTCGAACATAAACAGTAGCTGGAGGTTATCAAAGCATCATTACCGTGAGAGTAAAGCCAAGCAAAAGAGAGATGGATACATACCGTATGCTAGAATAGCATTGATCCGTGAACTGGTAGGGCACACTTTCAGCAAATGATAGAAGAAAGAAGACTCTTCTTTGGTGTTGTAGAGAGAAATCGTCGAAAAAGCATGATCTTATAGTGTCAAGCCGGTTAGCATCCTGGAAGGTGTGATAGAGAGAGGGAAAATCAATTTCCCTCCAAATTGGGAATTTGAAATTAAAGAAAAAAACAAAAAAACCTTTGTAGAGTTGTTTTTATTAGTTTTTAAGTGGGAAACCCACTAAGTTCAAAGCAAAACTTCATTTTGTGAAGGTGTAGGATGTTTTTTTTTTTAAAAGCCTTGTAAGCTTGGAGAGGAAATATTTTTGTATTTGTCCACGTGTCTGTTTGCGAAGCAGGGTGAAACTAAACGAAGGAGCATCCATGAGAGAGAGAGAGAGAGAGAGAGAGAGAGAGAGAAGAGAAGAGAATAGAAGAAGAAGAAGAAGAAAAAGAGAGCATTCGACAATGACTAAAGCATGTGAAGAAAATAGAAAATCTATAAATTAAGTTGTTGTAATACAACAATCAGATCACGAAAAGGAAATCCTGTGCCCAACAATGATTCATAATAGTTGTGCACTAAGTGTTGTGATTCTAATATGCTTATAGAATTGATCGAAGCAATTGACAAATAAAACAGTCTCTCTATTTTTTAAATTACTCTCTTGATATATCTGATTCTAAGGACTCAGATAATCTGATTGATAATTATGTCTATTTAACTATATCGACAATGTATGTCACTGTCTTATTCTGATCTATTGTATATATACAAAGTGATAGATTTTCGACTTATCGTCTAATCAATTCTTGTGAACTGGTGTTTAGACACGATCAAAGTGTTTAAAAGAAGAGTCTAAACTGAACTGTGGGCGGTAGGGCGTGACACTGAGGAGTTATTGTATACAATGGCATGTTTGAACGCTGGCATAGTACGTATCGGATTCGACAAAGACAAAGCTCCATTTTGAGTGGTACCATTCAACATTCAAAAGATTCAATAGTCAATAATGTTGAGTTTGTCGAGTTGAGTCGATGTCGACTTGTCGAGTCGATGTCAATGGTGAATTGTTTGGCTCGATCTCAAATATTCAGAATTGAGTCGACTTTTGCTCTGCTTCTAAATATCCGTATATTTTTGTAGATTGTTCTAATGTGTGTGTAAAGCTGCAGACTGTCTTGAATAACAATTCATTTTTGCAAATTGTTGTAGAGTGAGTGTTTACAATTTACAAGAGTACTCAGAATTTGCAATTAGGAATAAAATTAAACTCCAATAGTTTATTAAAAATTCCATCCAAGTTTTAAACTCCAAGAGAGAGATAATACTACAATCACCCTCTTCTATGCACATGTTGATGCACTCTTTATCATACAACTTTCCAAGGTGAAATGAAAGATCAACATATTTCTTTCCAATCAAGTCTTATCCCTTGAGGGGTCCATGGCAGTGAAATTCATGATCATTCGTTCTTTTCAAGATGTGGTTCACTATATTCTTTCCAATGTCTTGCTTCTTCACCTAAGAAGTATGCACATTCTCTTGACATTGCTTGGCCCAATTTTTTAGTTCATTGAGAGAACAACCTTGCGTGATTTGTGTGTCATCCTTGCAAAAGTTTTCTTTGGAGTAATTTGTAGACTTACTTTGAGTTTGTTTTTCTAAAAATCTGCTTTTGACGAAATCAATCATCCTATGTAGAAGTGAAAGAGGTAGGGTAAAAAAGATAGCACTATTTGCTTATTATTGTAATAGTTGTAAGGAGCATTTCCATTATCCACATCAATACATTCACAAGAAAAGCATTGGCATGGGCTTCTCAAGGTGCCTCAATTTCCTTAGTTTCAATGGTAGGAATCATGGAGCTGGTGGGGTTAGTTTCACTTGAACAAAAGTTATTATGTGCATCAATGTCCACGTGAGGTAACTCCCCAGTTATACTCTCTCTAACAAGGGTGTCCTTGTTGGTTGGTGGTAGAAAGCGATCGTTATAATTTTGCTTCTATCATGGGGAATCATGATGCTTACTCTCCAAAGGCCAGCACAACTTTTCACAAAATAATAGTAGATCAAGGCTGATGGGATCAACTGAATTGGAGTCAAGAAAAAAGCTTGTATTTCCTCAGTTGTGAGATTTTTAGAATTGAACTCCTGGCTGAAGGAGAGCAGTCTTTCCCATGACATAAGAATTGCAAAACGATGCTCTAAAAAGTAGTGAGCTGGTTAGGACTTCCTTACCTCTCCATGGGGTGGTCAGGACTTGACTCCAATTTCTGGCACAAATGAGGACATACAAGAGAAACAAAATGACCTATGGGTTAAATGGCCAGCATTCCTCTGAGCGGGGGGATAAAATGGGATGCTGGCAGCTTCTAACCTCCTTAATTCTCCAGGTTCTCCCCGTCCTTCCTCACCATCCACGCGTAGAACCATGGAAGATAGAAGCATGCTAGTGCTGTCAAGATCTCCCTATTCCCACTTTTCCTTTCTCTGACACAGGGCTGTACCTTGTCAGCTGAGTTAAAGAGTTGCTGTGTGTTTATGAATACCCTACCCTCTGTCCAGAATCTGAATGAACTTAAGGCATAGGCACTCACTGTATGTCTTTTCATGCTAATGCAGTCTGTAGGCTGTCCAGTGACAGTGGTGCCTTAGGTTTTGATTCCATTGTAAGAAGCTTAAAAATTAAAATCAAGCATGACGTGAAGAAATACCATACGCTCTGTCCAGAGTCTGGATGAACTACATAGGCACTCACTGCATATCTTTTGATACTAACGTAGTCTGTAGATCGTCCAAGCAACAACCCCTTCTCTCGTTTTGATTCCATATTATGATGCTTAAAAATTAAAATTAAGCATGAACTAAAGAAATGTCACAGCCCAACATCATAGAACATCTGTGTATCTACCACAAAAATCAGTTTCTGATTGCATCCTAAACTGGCTGCATTATAACTTATGATTCAATGTTCCACTATACCTTGTTCTTATGCAATTCAATAGAAAGTGTAAGATCAAACCACAGTCGATTGCAAGGGTTGAGTTAGCTGGACCTTTTACTGAAAAAGAAAAGATTCATTTTGGTATATTGAAATGATGGCCCCCTTATCTTCAAGGGATCATTTTCGTGGTTGTTACGACCAAGACAAATGCCGCAGTACAAAAAGAGATCTCAGATCATAACAGTATTACTGCCAAATTTAGTTGTAGTAATGTACAAAACCTTATTATGATAAGGTTTTTTGTGTTTATAAAGCATTGCCGAGCAGAGAAACCGGCATCAAGCACAAACCCTTTTCTTGCAGAGCAGTTCCTTCGACTGCGCTTTTAAGTCCAGCAACAAGTAGAGCTGGTGCTTGTGGGAAATTTTCTATCACTCCCATGTCTCCATGATCAGCCATTTCCATCGTTGCAGTTTCGAACATCTGGTTCATCCATTCATAACTTCAAGCTCAACAACCACACATTTGCACAAACTCACACGATTCTGACCATGAATAAAAATAGGAATAACACCAGGCATGAAGCATTGCAAATGTCACAGGATACAGAGCAGAAGACAAATCAGGACAAAGATATGAAGAAAAAGCTTTGAGATGACAAGTTTTTGGAACAGAAGACAATCAGGTTGAAGATACAAAGGAAAAGCCTTGAGATAACAAATTTTTAGTAGTTCTCCAAGAGAATGTCCATAGCAGCTCTTTTCTAAGGAGTGTGTTGCAATATACACGAGCACACATATAAACTTGAAACCATTTGATTTGCAACCCATTGAAGAAAAATATATGACTCAAGCATAGAGGTGTCTCTTACTTTGATTTTTAGCTCAAGCGACTTCACATAATCGATTGCCACAGCTAACATTTCTTCCCTATCTAGCTGCACAAATTCAACCAATCATTAGGAGTTGGTTTAGAAACAGCTTGTGTATTTTGTCAAACACTCAAATCTAAGCTTTATACTCAGAGATTGTGGAAACAGACAAACTGAGATTCTCTCCTTCCTCGTTGAGGATAATGTCTTTTGACAACACCTTCAACGAAGTCCACTAAAGCTCAGCACTTCCATGTAAAGTTCCTTTATGACCAGGAATTGACAGAACAATATATCGTGATTGAAAGATAAAAGGTCGTGCATTTTTAATTTCTGATCTAAGCCAATCTTTTTTATATTTGAAGTGAAAGTTTTCTCAAACTTCACACTACAGAGAAGATAGACTCCGCAATGGACGTACAGCTCACAGTAGCAGTGTAAGAAGGCATAACTTTGAAGTAGCAAAACTAAATATTCTTAGTTACTTCAGCTTAAAAGAATTTCTTCACCTTCTCGCTGTTTGGAATCAACTGCTGTAGCATCTCCAGACGATCATCAACAAGATCTCGCTCATCCTGCCAGAAAAAAACAGTATCATAACTTATAAGCATGTGTCTGATGATTCTCAGATATCATTTGACACCATTTCATCGCCTCGACTTAACGATAGGTTAATAACAGACCGTCAGACCTAAGTTCTAACTTGCAAACGTTCAGAAGATTCTAAAGCTCGCTCACAAGATACCATTGTGAGTACTAGCAATCTGGCGCTGAGTCCGCTTACAAAGTCTAGGCATGGGAGATTTACGTTTCTAAAGGCCGTCGATTGATGCTCTGTATTCCAGTTGTCACCGCTTCCTTCCGAAGAATTGAGATCCGTCTCATCTTCCACCTGGAAAAATATCAAAACGTACATCACGTTATGTCATCACAACAGTAAAAGATGGATTAATTCCCTCACCGAAACCAGATTTCTTTCCCGAGAATTCTTTTTCCGGACTTAGAGATCAATCTCACGGAAAAGAGAACAGTTTTCACGTAAAACAAATACAGTACTTATCGAATCTTCAGTGTCATGCGCAGAGATTTCTGTGATATATTTTCTATTGCCATAAGCAAACATAACATACAGATTCAAGGTGGATTACTGTACCTGTGGGGTTTCATTTCTGTTTAGAGTGTTGTGTGCAAAAGCTTCTGCTACAAGCTCTCTTTTTCTTCGTTTGCTCATTCTCCACCCTATGCCGGGAGGGCCGCAAGATATGTTTTCGCAACTGAGTTTTGAAGTACACGCATCATCCTTTAAATCATCCATCCTGCAACCTCTAGATGCTTCAGCACAGAACTCTTTCTTTCCAAACGCTATATCTTCGGAGAGATCTTCTGCGTCCTCATAAAAAACTGGCTGCTCAGGACCAGACGATGCGTCTGACACCATGGACGAATCCTCAAAGTTTACTGCAGCGTTTTTACCTGCACAGTGCTGCTGATGCCGAGCACTTCTCTTCCGGGGAGATCTAGTAACATTTGAAGCAATTATCGAATCTGAACGACTTAACTCTACAGAGCTCCGATGTTCACTTACATCTGTTGATTGATCCAGGTATATTGTCCACCCCGATTCGGAAACCTTAGTATCAGGCATGCAAATCTGACGACCTGATAAACTTGAGGGTGAACAACAATCGGGAATCACACGGTCTGGATCATCCAGTTTCCGAGCTTCGCTGGCAACATTTAAGTCCAGTAATGTCATTGGCTGTTCTGGCATCAGAACGTTTGGCTGCCTTAAATGCGAGATCAAAAAGCTCCGTTGCGATAATCTATTGGCATGAATGCTATTGGCTTGAGAGTTTGAGAACCCCCCTGAAGTATTTTCGTTCCCATGAGATGCTACGGCTAAGTTGAGGATGTAAGGATCTTCGGCTGCGGCCGAAATGATACGGTTTATAAAATGGGAAGGCAAAGAACTCACCAAACTCTGATTCTTTTCTTGATCTAGCGTATAATCTACTACCGGAGATTTAAAAACGAAGTCATTATGTGAACCTTCCGCTACAGCGACACTTCGGCGGAAGTCCATGAAAACACTTTCAGACAACGAGTCTTTCTCTAAAATTTGGCGTGCTTTTGTGTCTCGAGTGGTCGGGCTAGCAAGGTTTGTATGTAAGAATTGCAAGGTTGGGATTGCCAGGTCAGAGTGTGATATGGAGTATGAGACCTTGGGCAAGTCCGACGTTATCGAAGCGGCCGAAACACGCAAAGGAATAGTACCTGATTCCGCAATAAAATCGACATCATTCTGTCTTACTTGAGAAGTAACAGTTCCAGCCATTGCAAGATTCAAATGAACTTTTCTGCTTGCAGTGTCTGGGATAATAAAACTATGATAAATAAGTCGATGGCTCTGAGTACAGCATCAGCGAAAGCTGAAGTTTGGAAAGAAATCTGAAAGAGTTTATTCTCTGAATCAGAATAAGAATACTCTCCGCGAAAGGATTACCTGCAAGATACATAAAAAATCTCATTAGTAAGTTGTTTCAAAATTACAATACGACAAGCAAATGATTCTAATCTTCCTTGGGAGCAACTAAACTTGGAAGACCCACCGGATTAGTTGCAAGACAAGACAATATACTGAGATGTAGCTCATACTTCCTGAAAAATTAGATGGCATGTGGAACGAACCTATTATGCAACAACTTGAAACTCAAGAATTTGCAGTAGGTGTAACATACTGGACAAATAGAGGTAGAAATGTTCAAAAGAGCTGCTTCAATAAAAAAAGGTTCTGTTTTGAATTTGAAACATTTGTGAACTGATAGAGACGGTTTACTGAATATTTGATCTAGCGCATTGGACAGTATACTATACAGGTGCTCATCTCCGAGTTTCTAGTTTACCTGATCAAATCCAAGGTCCAAAATAGGTGACGCTAAAATCGCTGATGAGAAAATATTCTCGTACTTATAAACTAGGACAACGGTACATTAAGTTGAAATTCATGGATGTAAAGAGCTTTGACTCTAAATAGTATTGCTTGATTTTGCTAATAAATCACAACGAGACAGCAGGAAAGAGCAATAAAGCGCAGAATCAAAAGAAGGATTGGCTCTCGTTCATTCGTTTAACACCTTAAAGCCATACGATGCAACTCCATCGGTGTTGTCGATGAGGGTTGTCATTCGCAAGAGATTTTCTTCATAACGAACTCGCAGAGCTAAGAAAACATAAGGTGAAACAAGGCCCCCCAGCCTGCATATGAGAATAACTGGTTTTACATCAAACGACTGTATAAAGTCCTTTCGAAATATTATAGTTTGTTTTATATCAGACGACTGCGTAAACTCCTTTCCAAATATTATAGACTTTTTGATCTTCGAAAGCGTCTGATCAGACACATACGGAGAGAACATTTCATAGTTGGGATTCCAATCACACCAATCTTGAATGGAACAGCTAATATGTTCTTATACGACGAGACAGCTAGTTATGATAGGATATAACGTACCAAAAGATAGATAAAATGCAGCAGTGCACATCAATTATCTCTGCACGTATTCCAGTGCATCTAAGGTTCTCAAGCATCATTTAAACTTCTAGAGATCAACGAGTTGTCAAATTGTATCTACATCAATCTGTGTTCTGTAATATCTTCATCAATCTGTAACGTTCACAACCTAACTCTCAATCACGTACCATCTTTAACAAATGAAAATTTGAAGAATCATGCTATCATTCTTGAAGTCGATGTGTGATTGACTAGAAGATACCAATTGCGGATGTAGCTAGAGCTATACCTGGCCAAATAGGTAAAGCAGGACAAGTGATCTGGGGCAGATTCGCCGCACATCGGCCCACTAAAGGCTTAAAGCGCTGGTAGCATGCGATAGCCAGGAAGCACGGATTGTGGGGCACGATAATGAAACCACAAGGCCAAGGCGAAGAAGAGGTCCGGTGCAAAAACACGCAGCTTATTACCGATGTCAAGATGTCAAGATGCTACTTGTTTGCTCCACCTTCACTCTGCAGTCCGGAACGGTAAGCCGAAACAGCTGCAGGCTGCAGCCAGCTGCTAGCTGCAAAAGATGGGACATATCACAACAAACATCCATGAGGAGCCGCCTACCGCTTGGGTGTAAAAGCGATGGCAAGGGAGCTGCCAATTACAGAACGACAAGTTGAGAATTTACCACAGGGCGCGAGAATCAAGACACCCCCCCTCCAGCCTGCAGCAGCAACAGATGGCGGAACTGGTAAGCCCAGCAACAGCACCAGCTGCTTCTTCAGCCTCTTCAGGAATCAGGATAAATGTTAGAGAGGGTCGCCTCGTGGTTCCAGAGAGAGATAGCGGAGCTTGAAGCCTGAAGCCTGGAGGTGTTGTCCGTTAGGATCGCAGAGGATCAAAAAGGTCGGAAAAGAAAAGGCGGGTGAATAAATAGAGAGAGGAGAGCCAAGCCAAGGCCAAGGCAGGGACGCGGCGAGGCATGCCAGTTGGCCTCCTGGTGGCAGAGGTGGGAGTGGGAACGCTGCATGTGCCATGATTCCCATGAAGCAGACGGGATGTGGTGCTGCACGGATCGGCGATGCAGAGGCGAAAGCGCAGCAGGTGGTGGTAATGATAGTGCCAAGATAGTCTGCGTACAGTGGGATCGTCTGCGGCCTCCCGGAGGCGCAGCAGGATGCGGAGGCGCAGTACCGCCAGCCCACACGAGGCAGACAGGTACACGTTGAAGCAGCAGTTGAGCAGGGAGGTGGTAGGTAGGTGGCCGAGGGGAGGCCAGTGGATGTGGGCGGATGCGCATCCTGGTGGTCCCTCCTCCTGCTGCTATTTCTGCGCTGGCGCACCACTATATTGCTGCGCCCATGTGCTGCACCAAGTTGACACACGATTCACGACTCACGATGCTCATACCCCCCCCCCCCCCCCCTTTTGTGAGACTGCTTTTTTTTTTCTTGTTGGCCACCCAAAAGACCCAAATAGCACATATCATTTTGCACCCCCCAAAGGCCCAATAACATGTTACCTTGTACTATCTAGAGCTTGCCAACCTCAAGAATGTCTTGGATATATGGAAAACACGTGTCCCTATTGCTCACCTCTAATTTAGTCTATTCATCTCAATTTACTACTATTAGAGTCGACGTTAATGTTATAGCAGAGTTTACCATTAATGTCCAACAATGAGTCCTGCATTATCCATAAACCATTTCCACCTTTGCCACACATCGGAGTCATAGTGAACCCTACACCTTTTATAACTTTGTCACAAAGTGGAATCATAGTAGAGTTTATTATTGATGTCTATTGAGGAATCCCACATCTTTCATAAACTTTTTCTAGCTTTACCACTTTGTGGCAAAGTGAATCTTTGATCGTTCATCATCGATACACATATGTGTTTTTGCTATGTGAGTTTCAGCATAGACTATCTTATCTATTATTAAATCATTATAAATTGCTATTTTCTTTTCATTTTTTAACCATTTAGTTATTTTAAAACATCCAAGAAACTACATATAATTAAGGTATCAACAATTGTAGAGAGGCCCTAATATGTAGAGTTTATCGATACCCAAGCCAAATATCCCTTGAAGTTTGGAGCACAAGGCTTCAAAATGTTGCTACGTAGTTGTAGAGGTTTGAGCATGTGCACACACGCCTTCTAGTCGTAGTAAACAGCTCTACCCAATTCACCATGCTGGACAATGAAATATTCTTTAACTTTGAGCAATCGAGTGTACACGACAAAACCTTATCGTGATCTTTGAGGTCACATTAGAAAATTTTGGCAAAAAAATGTATCAGCACTTGCTTGCTCTCTAATTTGCAACATGTACAAGCTAGCCTAACTTCATTAGAAGCAAGCTTATTGAAATATCTTTCTTCCATGTTTGCGAGGATTTGAGCGTCACCTATCAACGTGGTAGGAAAATCTTCAATCCACCCCTACTATGGTGGGAGATGATTCTCTTTTTTGCAGCTAGCGCATGGTACAAATACCAATAGCATTGTTATGCACACATGTACATTGTACAAGGAATAGTAGGTCAAGCCTAAACCGAAGCACAAAACCAACATATGCCAACGATTCAACATGCAAAGTTCAAGCCTACATATTATAGTTGTGTCAACAAAGCAAGGCTCAAGCCCACATAATGTAGTTGCATGGCATGAATTTCTCTCTTGCCCAACTAGTCTCACTAGCCTTAACTAATAGACTTATTTTATGGCCAACTCAATAATTGCCTTCTTGATATAATATCGCATGATATGTGCAATCTTGGCATTTTCTATTATTTTATGTACAAAATAATTGATTGTTTGCTTACTCATTTTGATAAAAACCATGATATGTCTTTTGGCTCATTGGACAGTTGAACCTTAAAAACCTAGAATCAAGAATTTCTATGTATATGTCATGAATAAGTCACTCCTCTGGAGACGAGACTACAAAAAAGAAATCATGTTCCTTGTCTCTTATGTTGATAGTTTGGACGTAAAACTTTTCAAAGCCAAATTGTACCTTAGATAATAGAGACTACAACAAAAAGAAAGAAAATTCCTACCTTAAAGTCCAATTTCATGTCTTTTTTCTTGACCTCCTTTTATGAAGAAAACCCTTCTTGGAAATTGAATGAAGAATTGCTACTGATATATGAACTTCGTGCTCATTGGCCAGATCAAGACTACTCCCTTAAAAGCGTACACACTTCGACTTGGCTAAGAAAGTAGATCTACATTCCTCCTTCAAAAAACTGAAGTTGCAACATAAGACATAAGATCGTAAAGTGCTAATTGTGGATGGCAAGTCCATAGGAATCCTCTCCCTTATGATAGAGGTGGCTACTCTCCATTTTGAAAAAACCTTTAATCATGTCTCTCCTCTCAATCCTTAGTTGCACTTGAGTTATTGAAATTTTGACAAACTTATTCCTTTGGAATAAATCAATGCCTTAGCCCCTCCTAAAACTAAGTTAGGCCTTCTTGTAGCCCTCAAATTAGTCCATTGAGAAAAAACTTCATGGCTTGGATGGTGCACTTCGTGATTATTGTCATGTGTATTGGCCTATAGTGAAAGACATGCCACTTAGTTTGGCAATTTATGCTTGTTGTTACAAATTCTCGTCAAGCCACAAGATTGAGGGTATTGTGATCAAACTAGTTCCTAAGGTTGACTTAAGCCCCCTTGTCCATGCTCTACATAACCTTGTAAGAAAACTAGCCCCTTGTCTCCCTAACATTAAAAGCTTCAATCAAACACACTTCATAAAAACCTTCATGTTTTATAACAAACACATTGAATGTCTAGACATCCCTTGATTTCCTCCTTACCATAGTGACAAAGTAGCTTACTTCAAGTTTAATTCTAAAAAAACCCTTTGATAAGCTTGTTTTTGAACTATCTCCTATATTGCCTTAGAAATCTCAAGTTTCTCTTATGCTTCATCAATGTCATTTAGCACAATGAGCTCAACCATCCATTTTCAAAGGTTGCTCTTCCAAAAAATTGATGTTAGAATTAGTGGATCAAGGCTATCTGATTTCTCCCTTCCTTTTTGTGATTGCCACCAAACATTTTTTTTCACCTCAAGGAAAAAATTGAGAAAGGAATCCCTCTATGTTTTTCTATGGCTAGTACTTCTATAGGACCTTAATTTTTTGCAATTGACCTTGTTAATTTTTCCTAGTTGATTTTGACTCGTCTTGAATCATCGCTATCAAAAGTCCTTTTGTATTTACTTTGACCATGGTTCCTTGTTTAGGTATCATGGTTTTCCCTTGGAGCTTCTATCATAAACAAATATATTTTTGATTGGATCCTGATAATATATGACAAGTTGAATTCAAGGGTCTTCTAAAAATTCAAGTTTTGTTGCTCATCTTGTCATCATGAAGTATGCATCTTGAAGCATGTTATCTCAACCAATTTCACTCAATAATTTTCAACTAATTCATAGCAATGACAGACCATCCCAAACCCTTCAAAAAATTCTACAAAATAGACACTCTAGCTTCCTCAAATGGGATCCTTGCTCTACACTTACCAAGCTTGGTGAATTCGGAATGTTGGATCTTGCACTCCTCATATGGGATCCTTGCTCTACACTTACCAAGCTTGGTGAATTCTGATTGTAGGATCTTGCATCCCTCACCATGCCCACCATTTTCTTTGGAAGAATCCATTGTGCCACAAGGAAACCTCAACCTTGGATACTTTTCTTTAAAATCACCTCATTGAAAGCATCATCTCTATTCTCAAACGTGATCTCTATCAAGGATACACTTACCAAAATTTGTGAATCCTTTTGTATTATATGAGAATATGTCACCGCCCATGAATCCTAACTGCTAAGATATTTAGCATATCACTTTGACCTAAAGAAAACTAATAACAATCCTCCCTAATGATGAATGCAATTGGGTCTTTGAGAGGGCCAATGATGTTGTTTAAGTCAGTTATCAAAATTTTTACAAGGCCATGGTCATTCATGACTAGGACATCACTTTTATTTAGTACAATTAAAGATGAGGAGTAGATGAGACACCTAGTGTCTAAAGAGAAAAGTTAGCTAGAATTTAATGCTGATGAAACCAAGTAACTCAATGATTTCCTTTTTATTTTCTTATCTTGAAGCAAGATTGCAGGGCTTGAGAATTTTCAAGCATGCTTTCAAAGTCCCTATTTGGCCATGGTGAAAGAATGCTTCAAGAATGAGTGGAGATAGGAAAACCACTAAGCTTTGCCACCTTTCTTAATGACTCATTAGATTTGTAAGGTAACCAGCAAAATTATCATTGCTATCAACTTTCTCTTTCTCTATGTAGTGGCTACTTGAGATGGCTTTTGCAACATCTTCCCTCATCATCATGGCCTTCCACCATCTCCGCCCTAATGGGAAGACCCAATAACACGTTGTAGTGCCTTCACCATGTTGAAAAATCATATATCTTTGACATGAATGACTTGGACTTTGAGAAGACAATTGGTTTTTGAGGATGCAAGTATTATTCTTACCTTGAAAAACTTAATATGGTAAAGACCATTGGATGCTTTTCTTTTTTAAATCTCTTAGTCATATCAATTATGCATAGTATGTTTTCATCAAATACTTTTGGGACATGCAAATATATCTATAGGTGGGTCATTCAAATGCACCAAAAATTTCAGCCTATTTCCTCTATTTTTGAGAATTGTATAGTAAATTAAAAAGTATCCTCTTATAGACTAGCATTTTCCAAACTTTTCATTTCCTTTGTCATTTAGTGATTTACATTTATTTGGGGAGTTTAGACGACGTCGATTCATATAACACAAATGTAATAAATGCATTTTTTTTAAAATGAATTTGTCTATATATTGGTTGCAAGTGACTTCAAAAAACATGTGCACATTCATCAAATTCTTCTTTTGCAATCATCCCTAGAGTTAGTTATCATACTCTCTCAAAATTACATCGAATCTTCAATCAAGTAACTTATCATTTTTAGTCATTATTGTGCTTGTTATCTCGAGCAATGTACATCTCCATGTAACTACACATAAGCAACTAGTTAGCTAAGATTTACATGAACTACAACTGGAAAATAGTTATTTAACCTCCCATTGAAATGATGAATGGAAAAAAATAATCATATGAATCTATGTAGACTCTACAATTATTTAAGTAGTATGAACACATTGACTAGATTTGAACAACTAAGTAACAGAACATCTTATCGAAGTGCTATGGTATCACCCAACCATGTTGAAATAATAATCATATTAATTTTTAGTTTACAATTGAGGCTGGGAACAATGCATGAGCAAAGCTCACAAAGAATATTTATGGGTGTAAAAGCATAAATATATATGTACCCCAAAAGACAAGAAATTGCATATTCACATGACTTTTTTAAATTTTATTCCTTTGATTATGTCTCATGCTTGCATTATTCTCATAGGTTATATGCTTTAAATCTAGTAGAAAATTTTAGATTTGTGTGCATCATTGTCGGCCACGTGAGATTGCCATGCAATTTCAAGTGATGCCATCAAATCAATTGTGCATTGTTATGCATCGTAAGAAACACACTTGACTAAATTTATCTACTGGAGTAAGTAATTTAGTTGTGTAAACACGTGCACAAGTTGATTGTGTAGATTGCTTAAAACATTATCTAAATATTTTAAAAAAAATCAACTTAGATCTCAATGTTTCTAAGTTTAATCTTTTTAGAAATGAAAAGTTTGTTGTAAGTTTACTTAACAAGAATCTAGGAATTAACATTCTACATGATTTTTTTGCTAACTACCTAATTAGTTAATTCTAAATTGTAGACTTGTATCACATGTAAGTAAACTTTTAGCCCTCTTTGAAAAATGAATGTTGAGCACACTTGCTTCATTTAATGAGTTTGCTCTGCATGAGCACACGTGCATATACGGACATTCAAAGTTCAATAACATGTCTTGACCGACTTTATCATGTATAAGATACCTCTTGGTTTTTAAACAAGTCCTTAAATTGATCAAGTTCGAGACATAACATGTTCCTTTCTGAAGCCAACATATAAAGATAACGTTTTTATACTTTTAGAGGGCATTGGGTATTCCAATCTTTGGTGTTTTTTGAAATACCATATTAGTATGTTGTCAGAAAGGTAGATTTGTCTACATGTATGGTCATTAGGAACTCAAGCTTAAATGACTTTACGTAGTTGACTAAACTTTTATATATTTGAAATTTCATGAAAGTGCATAAAGCAACAATTATTGGTGTTCCCCAGGTGGAAATGAGCATGTTCAATTTGGGTTTCACTTTGTTGCACATGAATCGTACAACTCCAATTGCATATTTTACAATGTTTACATTCAAAAATAGATTCATGAGAAAAAGTAAAATTACCACACTGTGGCATTATAACCATAGAATAACCAAACACATGGATGCTCTTTATAGACATATAAAAGTTTAGGAGTGCAAATCTCACCATTTCTATTCCTTACGCAATCAATGAATTGTATAAAAATGAAGTACTTTCCTAGATGAAATAGTGTGTTGCTTACCTTTTTCTAGCCAACTTTCCTTTGACCTATATTCATTGGTCAAAAAGACACTTGAGAAATAAAAGCTACTAAATGCATATTTGAGCTCTTGTGGAGTATTTTTCCAAATTTCATGAAAATGTATAATAGGTATTTGCTACACATTGGTATATGTTTGGAGATTTTTTTTGTAAAGTTGTATGAATCTTGAACTATGTTAATAGCATAGCACCAATTTTTTTTTTTTTTCCTTTTCAAAAAGATTAACCAAGGATTAGACACCTTCTACAAATGTACAAATAAATAGAACATGCTCAAAGAGAGCAAAATTTGTTAGCCTCTTAATAAAGAAATAGAAAATGTGAATTGGATGTCACTTGGGTACATCCAACTTGAAGTTGCACATCATAGTAGAGCTTATCAAGAATGACATTTGTAGGTACTAACTACCTTTTGTGTTTTCAATTTCTTTTTCGTTGTTTGCATCAATTTTGTCAATATATTATTGTGTATTCTAGAGTATGCTTCTCTTGCTTGATCATCCATCCCTATTTTGCAACTAATTAATCATAGTTTTCTTTGATATCTTCATAAGATCTTTTAAGACTTCCACCATTTCATGGATCAAAGACTAGGATGTTGAACCCATAGAAAACAAAAAGAACCGGATGGTGGACAAATCTACCCAACCAAACCTAGATCGGATGGATCTAGCACCCAAGCTATGGACCTCCATAGGAGAGAGATGTCACTCCAGCAGCATATGGCTACCATCACCAAATCCAACTCCCTTCCATGGAAGGCCTATGGGTATACTTATACCCTCCAAGGCTCATCCACAACCTAGAGTGAATTGTGACACCTCCCATTCCCAAGGATCAACTTTATTAAATCTAGAAGAGGTTAGATTCATACACAAACTGACTGGTCTTGTGGCCACCAGCACGTGCTAGGCATTGTGTTATGTCCATGTCCAGTACAAGGGAATCGGAATAATTCTTGACGTGGATAGCCGGTCACTCCAGTTGTATGTGGTTATTAGTTATGTTACGTCATTCTGGACGTGGTCGTATTAAATAATTAATAATCATATGAGGGCCCAGACCTATAATTGGACATAGGAGCACGTGCATGGTGAAGACTGCTTCAATGCAAGAATAGGAGGTCAATAGCTCAATTTAGGTTGCATGGGGATCCTAAAGGAAATATTCTCTCTCTCTCTTGAGGAGAATAAGTCTAGGGGAAACTCGCCCATCCTCCTATTGTGAATTGTGATTCTTGAGCCAGTTTCTCCTCTCCTCTCTTGTGTTCTTCACTATGGCGTGGGGGTGGATTGGTTAGGGTATTGACTAGCCTTTCCATATTGGTTGGGTGGTTCATGCTCCACAGGTGTCCTTTTGGTTTGCATGTGATTGGAATCCTGAAGATCTTCACTTGGTGGTTCTTCTAGTGGTATCAGAGCTTGGATCACAACTACCAGGAGGTGGAGCTTGACGATCTTGGATTTTGCAGTTCTTTTGGTGTAGCTCTTTGCTTCTTCTTCCAAGTGTTGGAATTCAATTTCAAGTAGGTGGATTCTCAGATCCTTGGTGTACTTTCAGCCTAAAGATCATAATTGTGGACTTGCTCCATGAATTTTGATGGAAATCATAGGATTTTTGATGAATTTAGTGATTTTTTCACCTAGAATTGATGGTTTTTGCAAGAAATTGGTTATAGGATCTGGTGTAGTATGTTTTCCAGATTCTACTTACTGTTTTACAGTCATTATTTACAGAATTTAATGATTGCATGTTGTTTGAAAAGTCAAAAGGTTGATTAGATAGTGATTTTGGACCAAAAAATGGGGTTTTTGGGCCATAAATGGGCTATAGAAACCGTGTTTGACTTGAATCAGAACTTTTAGTGCTTGCATGCAATGGAATTACAGGGATTTGGATCTGATTGCACGAATTTGTGGATGTTCCCCACAAATTTTGGTCAAAATTGGTCAAAAAACAAGGTTTTTTTTTATGATTTTTGGACTAATTTTGGGGTAGATCTCAAAATTCTCAGCCAAAAATTGGTATGAACGTTTTCAGAGATGTAATGAAGTTGTCACTAAGCTGTCATGAAGTTTGGTAGGGTTAGACACTATTAGGGGGCTCAAAACGCCCAAAAATAGTGTATTTTTGATGATTTTTGAGCATGAATACCTCTCAATTGGGGGTCTGAACCTGTTAATTCTTGTTACAAGCCTAAACATATTTGGATTGCCTCTGATTTGAGCAATCATGCATCCAATTTGGATAGATGTGCATTAGACACCAACATATTGAAGTTTTGCTTGTTGAAGGAGGCCAAAAATGCATTTATTGCATGATCTGAGCTTATGATTGCTTGCTGGACCTGTTAGAAGCTTCTATGTCTCTCTAATGAACCTTAGTAGAGTGCTTGCAGCCTTTGATCCAAGGCTTATTGGGCTGGGATGTGGTTTTTTATGATTCCTCTCTCCAAAAGTGCGCCCTCCCACCTATATTTTGTGCATTTATTGCTCGCACATGTGAAGCCTAGGTCGCAGGGTGATGTGGCAAGTGCCTTTTAGACCCACTCTCCCTTCGTACTGTGCTTTACAACGACCAATTTGGTGCATGTAGAGAAAGTTATGGTCGTCTGAAGTTTGGTAATTTTTTTACTGAATTTTGCAAAATTTTGGAATTGTTCTTATGCATGCATGCTTGTAAATTAGTACAGTGCTTTCCTGATGATGGAAATGTATGGATAGACATGTATGCATGCTTAATTGAAGTTGCATGCGTAACCAATGATTTTGATCAGTAGAATTCTTGCATGTAACTATTTTTAGCAATTCTAGATCAAAAAGCGTATTTCCTAGCAACTAGGCTATTTACAGAAAATTTTTCATTTTTTTAATAAGACGGTGCATGTCGAGTTAGTTCCATGCAGGATCTTTCGAAATGATTTTGATTTGAGACTGCCTGTGTTTTTGCAAAATCGATTTTCTTAGTCGATTCTCACAGTTGGTCCATTTCGAACATATTTCGAAAATCCCAATTTTTCATAAAAGTTAGTGTTTGTTCATCAAAAGTTGTTGTTGTTTAATTTGTTCTGATATTGATTTTGCAAAAATTTGCACAAATGAGTGAAAGACCTTGCTGAATAATATCAGCCAGTTATGAACGTTTTGAACATTTCACTTATTAGTTGATGATTGGATCTCGACTAATTTAAGCAAATTTTGCATGTCAGGAAATCAATATGGCAGACGATAATGCAAATGCAGCTCTCAATGGTCAGGTGCCAATGCGTACCTATCTGCAAATTTGCCAGTCATTAAGCCAAGCGCTTAATGAGATAAACAACAGGAACACTTTACATGATCAACAAATGGAAGTACTGTTGAATCAAGTGAGAGCTTTGTCTGTTCCAAATTTGGGCTTTCAGCCTGAACCATTTTCGGGGGAGAAGAAGGAGAGAAAAACCTGAAATTGTGAATGACTGGCTAACCAAGTGGACCAGTTATTTTAATCTACATGAAATTCTTGAGGAGAAAAAGATAGAGAGTGTTATTCTGTTTCCGTGGTAAAGCTTCGTTGTGGTGGTGTGATTTGCAACTAAACCTACCACATGGGACGAGTTTATGGAGGTGTTCAGAAATTCATTTGTGGTTGTGGACGACTCGAATTTTTACCAAACATTTGTGAATTGCAAAATGGGTATTCGGAGTTTGGACTCGTACCTACAAGATTTTATGGATTTATGGACTAAAGTCCCCTCATTCGATGCAAAACTGGCACTGTGGAGGTTTATCCTCGGTCTACCACAGATTATCAGAATGAGTGTAAGCGTAACGTGCTTCAATCCTTTGATGATGTAGTTGTCGTGAAGGCGTACGACTCCACAATAGTGGCATCTAGGAAGCAGTTATAGGCTAATCCATCTGGATCATGCGGACCCAGCCAAAAAAAAAGAGAAGAAAAGAGTTTGTGGGAATAAGAAAACTAAATATTTCGACGAACTGGATCAAGCTGCATCTGAATTTAGACAAAAGAAAAAGTTGTCCCGGAAAAAGGCTAAAAGGACCAATGTTTGTTTCCATTGCAGTCAACTTGGACATGTTATGAAATTTTGCCCGGAACGAAAAAAAGGTGCAGCTCAAGTGATTGAGATGCCAAGTAAAGAGAATCTTAAGCTGGAAATTAATAAAATTAATTGTGAGTGTGATTGTTCTTTTAGTACTACTTCATTCTTGCTAAATGATATATTTCGTTTGAAAGGCACTTTGAATGGACATGAAGTTAGTATTTTAGTGGACAGTGGATCTACTAATAATTTCATTAACTCTGGTCTTGTGCAAAGACTCGGACTAAAAACTAAAGCCAGTAACTATAGGTATCGAGTATATCTAGCTTCAGGAGCGGAGTTGGAGATGTGGGATGTGAAAGTTTCAAGGCTCCCAGTTTGGATCCAGGACTAGAGGGTTAATTGATTTCCATGTTTTAGATTTGGCGTGTACGGACATTATTCTAGGATAGGGTTATTTAGTAAGCGTCCTGAGTGGTTATTTAGTAAGCGTCCTGAGATAGATTTTGAGAAGCATGTTCTCTCTGTTCAGGATGGTAAAGATATAGTTACATTGTTTGGAGACAATTTTGTACATCCATCTGGGATGAGGCCATTTGTTGATGTAATGGAAATTTTTGATTCGCAGTATGAAGCTTATTCTTTATTTGCTAAGCCAATTTTGGATTTATCTGAAATGCATCTAAGTAGCTATGAATTGTCAAAAATTCTTAACTCGGTAGACTTAGATCAGGAGCAAATCGAGAAGAATAAGTTACTGTCTGAATTTGAAGATGTATTTCCAGAAGAATTACCTCATGGAATATCGTCGTCCAGATCGGTAGACCACAAGATTGAGTTAATTCCAGGTAGTCACCCTATCTCTAGACAGCCTTACATGTTCTCTCATAAAGAAGAGGTAGAGATTACTAAGCAAATTGAAAATTACCTAAAGATGGATCATATTCAGCCAAGTAAGTCGCCTTGGGGCACTCCTGTTCTTCTGAAAGAGAAGAAAGATGGAGGCTTCAGGATGTGTGTGGACTACAAAGGATTGAATAAAGTAGCTATTAAAAACAAATATCCTTTGCCTCGTATAGATGATCTAGTAGATCGATTAGGTGGAGCTAAATACTTCACAAAGATAGATCTTAAAACCGGATATCATCATATTAGAACTCATCTGGATGACGTGCAGAAGACTAGTTTTCAGACGAGATTTGGTCACTATAAATCTATTGTGCTTCCTTTTGGATTGACGAATGCACTAGCTACGTTCCACCAGATGATGAACGATCTTTTTCATCCATATATAGGGAAGTTTGTGGTTGTATTCTTAGATGATATTCTCATCTACAGTAGAACACTTAAGGAGCATTTGAGTCATCTTAGTACTGTCTTAGATATTCTCAGACAAGAGAAACTCTATGCTAAGAAATCTAAATGTGAGTTCTTTAAGCATGAGTTGTTGTACCTCAGCCATAAGATCACCCGTAGTGGGTTGGAGATTGACGAGAGTAAGGTCAAGATAGTGCTTGAATGGCCGATACCAAAGACGGTTAGAGGAGTTAAATTCTTTCTCGGTTTTACAGTTTTCTTTTGTAAGTCAATTGAGGATTATGCTAAAGTGACAGCACCCTTAAATAATTTGACTAAAGGCAGAGTTAACAAAAAGAAAAAGAGAGGTCAACCTAGCAAGCCTATTGAGTGGAATGATGAATTGAACTAATGCGTTGAGAAACTCAAGCAAATGGTTGCTTCATCTCCTGTTTTACATATCGCGAATCCTGATTTACCTTACGTCGTGCGAACTGACGCAAGTGATTCGACGATAGGGGCAGTTCTTCTATAGGAGGATAGGCCGATAGCGTTTGAAAGCAAGAAACTCACGGGGCCTCAATTGCATTATACAACTCAGGAGATGGAGGTATTTGCTATGATACATGCACTTAAAACCTGGAGGCATTACCTTTATGGTAGTCTGTTTATAGTGTATACAGATCACCAACCTCTGAAGTACTTTTGTAATCAGACTGATCTAATGGGTCGTAAAGCTCGCTAGGCTAAGCTTATGTAGGAATTTGATCATGGGATCCGATATGTCAAGGGCAGCTCTAACCAAGTTGCAGATGCGCTTAGTCAGATTGGTGAATTAAATGAACTTTCATTCACCCAGATTTCCACTGATCTATATCTTTCACTTAGAGGAAAATGTGAATCAGATTCTCATTTTGGTCTCATCTGGAAGATAGTGGAGACAGGAAAAAATGAGAATGGAATAGAGATTTACTCACAAGGGTCTCAGGTTCCTAAGAAAGATAAGAAGATAGCAGAACAGTTCTCTATCCGAGGTGGGTTACTATTTCGGAATGGAAAAATTTGTGTACCAGTAGATGATGAATTAAAGAAAAAGATTCTTTATGAGTGTCATGACATTCCTTGTGCAGGTCATCCGGGTATACACAGGACTTCGAACTTGGTCAGAAGAGTTGGCGAAACTCAAGCCATTTGTCGAGTCTTAGGTGGTTTAGTGTATACCTTACCAATTAGCCAAAGCTGAACGCTTAAAGACTGGAGGGTTGTTACATCCCCTAGATATCCCTCAGAAGCGATGGGAAAGTATATCTATGGATTTTGTGGTTGGACTTCCAAAGACCCAACGCCAAAATGACTCTATTTGGGTTGTGGTGGACAGGTTGACAAAGTTAGCTACTTTTATACCAGTCAAGTCAACTGCTAAGGCTTCGAATTTAGCCTAGATCTTTGTGGAAATATTATTTAGACTTTATGGATTGCCTAATGATATAGTTAGTGATAGAGATCCTAAATTTATAGGTCACTTTTGGTCAACTGTATTCCATAAGCTTGAAACTTCGCTTAGTTTTAGTTCTTCGGATCCTCCTGAATCAAATGGCCAGACTGAGAGAACTAATCAGACTATGGAGGATATGTTGAGAACTTATGTGTCTCACAGGCAACCTCAGTGGGAATATTACATTCCTTTAATTGAGTTTGCTTATAACAGTAGAAAACATTCTGCTACTGGTCATAGTCCGTTTATGCTAATGTACGATTTTCAACCTAGATCTTCAATAAATGTGGAGACAAAGTCTGTTAAGATCCAGAAAGTTGTAGATTTCTTGCATGATATGTGTGAAATGTTGCAAGTGCTCAAGATAGAGCACTATGCCGATCTTAAAAGATCTCTCAGAGATTTTAAAGTTAATGACTGGTATATCTTAGAATACCTAAGGATTCTAAGACTATGAGTACAAGGAAGCACTATAAATTGTCTACGAGATATTGTGGACTGTTTCGGATTATAAAGAAAATTGGTTCTTTAGCTTACCAATTAGATCTTCAAAACAAGACTACAGCTCACCCTGTGTGTCATGTAAGCCATTTAAAAGTAAGCTTACATGAAGGTGACGTAGTTGGTTCAGAGGAAGATCTTATCCATTTGGAGGACTCATCGCTTAGTGTTCCTTTGGAAAATGAAAAGGTACTCAGAACTAGAGATAAACAATTGAGAAATCATTCTATCTCTGAGTGCTTGATCAGGTGGAAGGGACGGACTGAGGATGATGATTCACGGGAGAGGGTCGAAAGCATAAAGAAGAATTTTCCTAGTTTTCATTTCTAGAGATAGAAATGGTTTAAGGGAGGGAGAATGTTATGTCCATGTCTTGTACAAGGGAATCGGAATAGTTCCTGACGTGGATAGCCGGTCACTCCAGTTGCATGTGATTATTAGTTATGCTACATCATTCCAAACGTGGTCGTATTAAATAATTAATAATCATGTGAGGGCCTAGACCTATAATTGGACATAGGAGCACATGCATGGTGAAGACTGCTTTAATGCAAGAATAGGAGGTCAATAGCTCGATTTAGATTGCATGGGGATTCTAAAGAAAATATTCTCTCTCTCTTGAGGAGAATAAGTCTAGTGGAAACTCACCCATCCTCCTATTGTGAATTGTGATTCTTGAGCCAGTCTCTCCTCTCCTCTCTTGTGTTCTTCACTGTGGCTTGGGGGTGTATTGGTTAGGGTATTGACTAGCCTTTCCATATTGGTTGGGTGGTTCATGCTCCACAAGTGTCCTTTTGGTTTGCATGTGATTGGAATCCTGAAGATCTTCACTTGGTGGTTCTTATACATTGTGCACGGTTTGCGCTGGTAGAGGGAGCTGCGACATTTCAAGCCCATGTAAGATTTTTACTAACTGTAAGCCGAATTCAATGGGGAAAGAGACATTAGCAAGATCCTAATGTGAATTAGTGATCAAAAATTTTACGGAACCGTAACCCTAGAAAGCTAGTGAATCATTGCACCAAAATTGACAGAACCCCCTCTTTGCAACCATATCTCTGAGAGCCTGGAAAACCCTCATCGGTTGGGGAGCATGGGACAATAGAGAAGGCCATCAAGGTTGGAAGTGGGATTTGGCACCCTGCGTGTGTAAGTCCAACCTGATAATCACATAGTTATTTGATTATTAACAGTTAATAAAAGGGCTTTGGGCCTTTTTGCGAAAATTAAATGTCACAAGGCCTAATAGTCAAGTTAGTGAATAAAAAAGGGTTCTCCCAAATTTCAAATCTCAAATTTCAAATATTAAGAGAGGCGGAAATTGGCCAATAGGATTTGAGGCCAAAGCCCTAAAATCCACTATATACAGTGGTACTTCGTGATTCATTTTACATGTTCATTTCAATAAAGCAGGTGGAACCTCTATCAAAATAAAATTGGATGTCCTTGCTCTTCTTTCTTGCTTCATCTCTCATGCTTTATTTGAATTTTGATATTATTTGATTTGTTAATTGATGGTCATTGATTCTTATTATACTTTTTGTGAGAGAGAGAGAGAGAGAGAGAGAGAGAGAGAGAGAGAGAGAGAGAGAGAGAGAGAGAGAGAGAGAGAGAGAGAGAGAGAGAGAGAGAGAGAGAGAAGAAAGCTTGATCTCTAGTTGGATAGTGTGTAGTGTTAATTGTTAGTGTTAGTGGATCATACTGATAATTGTGAAATCATAAGCATGTGTATGAATGTGAACTATGTTATCGCTCTCATGGGAACAAATCTCTGCATGACAAGTTATAATCATCATCATCCTTTGATGCTTGAATGTGCTTGGATCTAGGGTTGAAGGTGGATAAGAAATGTTCGCTACAATTTTGGCACCATTGTCGGGGAGCTATGCCATTTTTTCATTTTTAGCATGTTTCTGATACATGGATGGATGTTAGCATGCATTTAGGCATCTTTGTCTTGGCATAAGAAGTGTTAAATTGTATTTTATAATTGAATTTTGGGAAGAACTTTGCTAGATTTGTGTGGATTTTTTGCTTAAAATCTGTTTTGATTGTTAGCAAGAAAGGCCAACTATATCACCATTTCTAAGATTCTTTTGGATCTGAAGAGATCAGAAATCATTCATTTTCTACAATTTTGGTGACATTCTGTTTCTTTGCAACCAACCTTTGCCCATTTTCAGGCAGGACCGCCCTGATGCAGTGAGGCTACGGTTTGTTTACAGAGTGGGCGGACTATCAAAGCGAGGTCGTTGGGTCAAATCTTAGACCGAATGTATCAAAATTTACAAGTATCAAAAAATGTACGATGATTTGAAAAATACTGACTCATAAAATATAGAATTTTTTGAGTAGATCCAGTATCAAAATATTCTAGAAAATTTGATCTTGAATTTTTCGATCCTCTGTTCAAAAATTCGAGCCTTCTATTTTTGGTTTTTTATGATGCTCATTATTGAATGGATTTGAGACTGAGCATCGAATTCCAACACTCCCCCTTAATGTGGATCTTGAAAACTTTTGATTTTCAGATTCAATATGTTGTTGAATCTGAGGTGGTGCTCCTTTGACAAATCCTTTGTGAAGTAATTTGTTGCCATTGATTTTGTCCTATAGTAGACTAAGGATACCTCTTTGCTTTGCACTTTCTCTCTCAAATAGTGATATCTGATTTCAATATGCTTGCTTCGAGAATAAAACCTCATATTAAGAGAGAGAGAGAGAGAGAGAGAGAGAGAGAGAGAGAGAGAGAGAGAGAGAGAGAGAGAGAGAGAGAGAGAGAGAGAGGGAGGGAGGGAGGGAGGGAGGGAGGGAGGGAGGGAGGGAGGGAGGGAGGGAGGGAGGGAGGGAGGGAGGGAGGGAGCGAGAGAGAGAGAGAGAGAGAGAGAGAGAGAGAGAGAGAGAGAGAGAGAGAGAGAGAGAGAGAGAGAGAGAGAGAGAGAGAGAGAGAGAGAGAGAGAGAGAGAGAGCTATGGTACTTTGGTTATTACAAAAGATGGTCGTTGGATGTGCAAGGTCGATTTCTGCTAGCAGGTGCCTCATCCAAATTACTTCCTTTGTAGCATTCAATGGCAGGAATTTACCCTGATTCAGTTCATGATAATGCTACTGAGGTCTGTTTGCGACGATTCTAGGAGATCGAGCCTTGATTGTATAATAATACAAATCCAAAACTAGACCTTCTGGTATCGATATCTCCTGTCCAATCTGCATCTGTGTATCCTTCAAGTATGTTGGTACGTTGGCTGGCTCCATAACAGATGCTAAGATGTTTGGTTGTCTGGATGTACTTCATGACTTTTATGAGTGCTTTCCAATGGGTTAGACTTGGATTTGATAGGAATCGGCTAAGTGAACTGATCGAATATGCAATGTTGGGTCGAGTGCAGATCATTGCATACAGCGGGGAGTCGATGATGGAGTGAAACGGATATTGCTTCATCTCCTCCTTGTCTGTCTCAGTTTGAAGAGATTATTTCTTTGACAGCTTCAATCCAGGGTCGAGTGGAAAGAAACTCGGTTTTCAGTTGGCCATTCCATACTTTTTCAGCGCATTTGTGAGATATCTCTACTGGCTAATAAAAATCATATGGCTGGATCGAATTTGAAAATTTTGAATTTTGAGACAATACTGGGCTGGACCCATATCAGTCATTTTGTACTCCTGGGCTAGCATGCATTTTGTGTTCTTCATCAGATTCAGATTGTTGCTGAATAATAGTGTATCATCCACATAGAGAGTGATGATGATGAAGAAATTTGATACAGGCTTGAAGTAGACATTCGAATCTGCTGAGTTTGGAATAAAACCATTCTCAATAAGGAATGCATTTATTTTTTGGAACTAGGCTCTGGGTGACTGTTTCAGCCCATAGAGTGCCTTGTGGATTTTGCATACAAGGTTTTGCTTACCCCTCAACTCATATCCTTTTGGTTGTGACATAAAAATTTCCTCTTCAATGGTCCCATTGAGGAAAGCGGTCCGAACATTCATTTGATGGACTTCGAGATTTGCTGCAATTGCAAAGGAAAGTGATAGTGGGATCGAAGCATGTTTGACGACTAGACTGAAGGTCTTGAAATAAATAGCCTTTGGCGACCAGCCTAGCTTTGTAACAACTCAGCCTTCCTTCAGCATCATACTTTGTCTTGAATATCCATTTGCATGGAATCGGATTTTTTTTTTCCTTAGCAACTCAGTGACTATCCACGTTTGATTCTCTATTAGAATTGGATTTAGTGTCTATCGTTGCTTCCCATTGATCACCATTAGGTGTAGGCATTGCCCCTGAAAATGTATTCGGTCGGATGCACGAAGTAACAGAATGCATCGTCCATAAATTTGGATGGAGGTTGTCTTGGTTTGATCTTCTTGGCTGAATTTGGACCCGTTGCTGTTCAAGCTCATTTTTTGAGTTTGTATCGATTTCTTGATTTTTAATCCTAGAGTATTTTTCGATACATGGATCAAAAATTTCTTCAATACATGTATCGAAAATTTCTCGAGCTTTTGCCTTGTAGTTGATAAATCGATCTTCCACAAAAATGACATCTCTGCTCGTGAATGATTTTTCTATTTCCATATTGTAGAGCTTTGTATGCCTTGTGATCTAGGGAGTAGCCAATGAAAATCGATTTTGTGCTTTTTTCATCTAGCTTCTTCTTGAGATTTTCAGAGATCTGAACATAAGCAATGCAACGAAACACTCTAATATTCTTGAGTGATGGTTTTGATTATGTCCACACCTCAGAAGGTGTCTTGCCATTCAAGGCTTTGGTGATGGATCGATTTTCTAGGTAGGCGGCTGTAGAAACAGCTTCTGCCCAAAATTTCTTCGGAAGAGAAGCATGGGCCAGCATGCTCTTGGCACTTTCAATGAGTGTCTGATTCTTTCATCTATACCATTGGACTGAGGTGAGTAGCTCGTTGCGAATTGTTGTTGTATTCTGTTGACCTTGCAGAACTCCTTAAATTTGGTGGAGATAAATTCTCCCTCTCCGTCTATGCGTAGAGCTTTGATCTTCCTTTGGGTCTAATTTTCTGCAGACGCCTTAAACTATGTGAAGAACTTGAATGCCTCTGATTTTTTCTTCAGAAAATAGGTTGCAATCCTTCGAGAGAAGTCATCAATGAAGGTTAGGAGGTATAGAGCTCCCCCTTCGAAGCAGTTTGCATCGGGCCACAGATGTCGCTATGTACAAGATCTCGCAAGCCTTTAGAAGTATGAACTGAGTCTGAAATGAAAGGACTTCTAGCATGCTTGCTGGTTATACAGCTTTCACATGGAGAAGTTGGCATGCTGATGGAAAGTAGATTTTGTACTAGCCTTTGAGTCGACATTTGTTGAATATTATTGAAATTCAAGTGGCCTAATCTGAATGCCAAAGCATATCAGATGATTCAGAAGCTGACGTGTGAAGATCTTGACTGGTGGAAGAATAATAGTGGCTGAGTTTGTAGAGATTGCCATTTCTTCTCTCGAAAGCTAAAACTTTCCAGGATTTGTCAAGGATGGTATAGTGGTTTGTATCAAATTCAACCCTCCGACCTGAATCAGTAATCTGCTCACTAAGAGCAGATTCTTGCTCAGATTTGAAACATGGAGAATGTTGGACAACAACTTGACTTCACCTTTCTGAAATTCAATTCCAACTGTTTCTTCACCTTGAGTCGAATGTGATGAGTTTTCTCCATGTTGCACACCTCGAGAGTGGGTGAAAAATTAATAATCTTTGAGCCAGTCTTGATGGTGAGTCATATGTTGAGTTGCTCCAGAACCGAAATACTAGATATCGATATCCTATTGTTCTCCGACCTTGGTCATAAAGGCTGTTTCATCTTTCTCTTGTTGTGATGTCGAAAAATTGGTTGAGGCAGAATTCGCTTGTTGTTGAAACTGTTTCTTCTTCTCATTGTTGAATTTCAAGGTTCTGCAGTCCTTGACCTCATGTCCAATTCTCTCGCAGTATCTGCAGAATAATTTCTACTTTGGTTGGAAAGATGAAGTGTTCGAATTCGACCTTGAGCTAGAATTCGACCCTAAGCCAAATTTTGATCTTGAGTCAAAATTTGACACTGATTGTATATTGCTCTTCTTTTTGGATCTGAACTTCTGATTTTTGGAATATAGAGCTTGAGGATCCGACCCTGTGCCTGAGGAGGTTGCAGTTCTTCTAGCGTCCTCTTGTTGAAGTAATGAAATCACTCTTGAAAGGGTGATATTCTCTTGGATCGAAATTGCTAGGACACAATTCTCATAGGCCTCAAGAAGACTCAATAATAGAGTCATCTTCAATTACTGAGCCACTTGCAGTCATCTGCTCCATAAGAATTTGAAAAGTGTTAATGTGGCTTATCAAATGCGCGAGAACTATGGACGCATTAAAATCAAGATTCGAAACTAAGTCGTGAAGCCAGATCGTGCACTTGGAAGATCAACTCACCTACCTGTGCTGGAACAACAAAGACCTCACGACGTTCGTCAGAAACATGAAGAACCCGACCCGTTTCTCTCTTTACACAATGCCGGAGCAGAACATGCGGTCTCGTCGGAGAAGCAACTGAGAGGGGGGCTTTGGATATGGAGTTAGAAGAAGAGCAAGAATAGGTTCGACAGATTTGGGAGAAAGGATAGTGGCATGGGACAGATCAGAGATCAGAGAATTGTAAGAAGGTGGTGCAGGTGTCAACACAACTGCCATAGCAACTAGCAGCGTAGCTGCTGTAATAGCTTGTGTAGCTGCTAGCCCCCCCGTTGTCTGCTTCCTTTCCATCCCCTGGTCATCTCTAAGTAGGGCTCAACAACACTCAATGATGGATAGGTCGCACAACAACCAAGCAATGGGTATTAGTAGGCCCTCAATGGCAGCGGGGAACATCAGCAGCAGTGCATTGCATGTGAAAAATTGCCTACATTGGCAAATCCAGCCATGTAGAATATTGTACATTTTGTCAACATTGTTTGTTGGTTACTTCAATGGCCAAAGTGCCACTTGTACATACACACCTAAAGTAGGTTACCACGAGTCAAGAGGAGTGGTTGTGTCTATTTGGTAGTGATTCCTACTTTGTAGGATCTAGACCATGATTTATGATGAGATTTGTACCTACCATGCACCTACCAAGCATGAGTCTTGGATCTAGGCTAGGGTTTTCACATTAGGGCAAGAAAGTGGAGTCTACTTCCTTATTACATGCTGGATTTTCACCTAACTTTGCAAAGGAAGTGTGTTTTACTATGTATTCCCATTCTCCATAGTGAGAAGATAGAAACTTTTTGGAGCCTCAAGGGGAAACTCGAATTTCCTCTCATTGTATGGTGATTACTCTATTTTTCCAATGAAACCCAGCTTTGGCACTTTGTAAACACTGTCTACAGGCCGTACTACAGCCTTATTTCCACACGTGTGGAGTTGGATTATACTGATTGATCAATGCTTTGATTGTCTCTACTTGTTTCCTATCAAGCTGCTAAACTAGATCTTGTTTTCTGATGACTAGTTTCTGGTAGATTGTTTAACAAGCATACAATCACCTTGTGGATCATTCAAAGATCCATTTATGGTCCTTAGTACTGTACTTTTCACATGGTATCAGAGCCAAGTACAAGGCCATTTTGATCTGTGTTTGAATCTAATCCAGTTTTAGCAGGTTTTGGTGCAAAAAGCTAGTATTGGAAGGGCGAGCTGGTATCCAGGTTTTGGTGAGGGGATTTGATCCCAAACTTTTTCAGGATCAAAATCCGTACTGCTCACACGTGTGGGCATCTCTGAACCAGCAGTTAATAACCCATATTCATTGGATCATAGAAAATTTATCTGGTGTCAGTTTGATGTAATTTTTGGTGCAAATCCTAGGATAAGCTACCAAGATCACTTGCCATTGATTAGTTTTGAATTTGTTTCATGAAAACTAATTAATCTAGGCTGATTTCAGACCTTCTTAAAGTGGAAACCAGGTCTTGAAAGTACATCAAAGTGAATGAGAGAGATAGAGTCAGTTTTTGTCCAAGAATAGCCAAGATTGGCAAGATTTGCTTGAGTGTAGTTTTCATCTCATCTTATCTTCATTCTAGCTTGTAAGGGAGTGATAGAACTATGATTACAAATCCATTTGTTGGATTAGAAGTCAACATTTGAGTGAAACACTGCAAGTTAGAAACCTTTGTGAGTTTCAGGTACAAACAAATCTATATCTTGTGTGTAGAATCTTGCTAGTAAGATGGGATCAGTGGGAGCCTACCTTCTAGAAGCTAGTGAGAGGTTAAATTCTACCAATTATGCTATTTGGAAAGTGAGGATGGAGTCACTAATGGTGCTCCAGGATCTTTATGAGTTTCTAATAGATGATGAAGATGAACTTTTAGGTGCACAGGAATTAGTGAGATACAAGAAGAGGTCTAGGCTTGCACTTCACTGTATTAAGATGAATGTAAACAATGATCTTTTAAGGGAAGTATCATCATGTAAGAGTGCTAAAGAGGCTTGGGAATCTTTAAAATCTATCTATGAGTCTAGTAACACTTCAAGGGTTCTCATGCTTAGGAATCAGATTCTACAAAGCATGAAGAGGAGTGCTGAGAGTGCACAAGATTATGTGCTAAGAATCAAGTCTCTTAATAGGGAGTTAGCTTCCATTGGAGAGAAGATTCAAGATAGTGAGCTCGTTCAGATTGTCCTAAATGGTCTAGGGAGTGGCTTTACAAATTTGGTCCAAAGCTTTGCAATCCAAGACACTTTGCCTACTATAGAAAAGCTACACAGTGTATTAGTAGCTGAAGAGTGTAGGATGTTGCATACCAATGCAAGAATGAATGCTATTTCTCTGTAGGATGGTGATGAGAAAGCTAATTTATCATTCAAAAGCAAGAAGAAGACCAATGGCAAGAAGAAGCACTTCAAGGAGACCAAGGAGGAGGATGAGGCTTCAAGCTCAAAGAGCAAGATCAAAGACAAGTCCAAGTACAAATATTTTTTCTGTGGAAAGAAAGGACATTTTGCATCAGAATGTCTCAAGAAGAAGAAGGCACAAGAGGGCAAACAAAGCAACATTGCACATCAGGAGGAAGAGGAGGATGAAGAGTCATCCTTGATGGTTTCCAACAAACCACCATCATCCAAGAGCAACACCAATGATTCTTGGTGGATTGATAGTGGGGCAAGTTCCCACATAATATATCAAAAGGACATATTCTCCACCTTACTTTCTTACAATGACTTACATAGATCAATCTATACTGCAAGTAGTCAAGAATGTAAGATAAGTGGAATAGGAACAATTCCCTTGTATGTGGGATCATCCAAAAGGATGAATCTAGATAATGTTCTTTATGTTTCTAAGTTAACCAAGAATTTGCTTAGTGTTGGCCAGTTAATGGATAATGGCCTAGATGTACAATTTAAGCATGGAGTTTGTTCCATCCTTAGAAATGATGAATGTATAGCCAAAGGCTTTAAGCAAGGTAGATTGTTTAAGCTTGATGCTAATATTGCAGTGGAGAGTGTTAACTTGGCAAAGGTGGAGCTATCAAAGGTGGAACTGTGGCACAAAAGGTTGGGCCACCCCAACTACAAAGCCATGGAATCTATGGCTACAAAGGAGCTTGCAGTTGGACTCCCCAAGCATTTATCAAAGTGTGGGAAGAGATGTGAAGCATGCAGCCTCTCAAAGGCTCACAAACTACCCTTCTCAAGATCTACATCAAGATCAAACTCTCCTCTTGAACTCATCCATTTGGATGTTCATAGTTTTTCACATGAATCTAATGGTGGTGCCAAGTACTATGTAATCTTCATTGATGACTATTCTAGATTTTGTTGGATGTACCTCTTGTCTAGCAAATCAATGGTGTTTGATTCTTTTGTAAAGTTCAAGCCTTTGGTAGAAAATCAACTTAGTACCAAGATTAAGGTATGAAGGAGTGATAATGGAGGTGAATATATCTCCAATAAGTTGATTGACTTTTGTAATTCTAATGGCATAAAGAGGGAGTTGTCATGTCCATACACCCCTCAACAAAATGGAGTGAGTGAGAGAAGAAATAGATCTCTTTGTCAGTGTGCTAAGGCCTTAAGGCTAGATGCTTCTCTATCCAAACCATTTTGGAGTGAAGCAATAACTTGTGCTAACTATTTGTGCAATAGATTGCCAAACCAAGCCATTGGAGGAATCACACCATTTGAAGCTCTATTTGGAGAGAAGCCCAATCTCAAAGATCTCAAAGTTTTTGGATCCACTTGCTATGTACACCAATCCTTGGATAAGAGAAGGAAGGATGATGCAACATCCATCAAAGGCATCTTTGTGGGATATGGTGAGAATAGCAAAGGTTATAGAGTCTTCAATCCCATCACTAGCAAGGTGATAGTGAGTAGGGATGTTATTTTTTATGAAGGACATGCTTGTGATTTGGATGATAATGCTACTAATCATCTTGATGCCAAGGATCATGCTAGGATGGAGGAGGAGCTTCCAAGTGAAGAAGAACTTGAGGATCCACCTCAAGATGCAAGAACTCCAAGAACTCCAAGAAGATCTACAAGGGCAAGATCCGAGCCATTGAGGCTCACCTATGATGGTCAAGGTGATCAAAGGGAAGGCTCATCATCTTTCACATCTTACACCTTTCTTACTTCAATGTTAGATGAGCCAACATGCTATGAAGATGCTTGTAAGTCTAAAAGTTGGATGGATGCTATGCAAGTAGAGTATGATGCTCTTATTGAGAATCATACTTGGGATCTTGTGGATCTTCCTCAAGGGAAGAAACCTCTTGATTGCAAGTGGGTGGTTAGATTGAAGTATAATCAAGATGGATCAATAAGCAAGCATAAATCTAGGCTTGTTGCCAAAGGTTTTTTACAAACCAAAGGCATTGACTATGATGAGACTTTTGCTCCTGTGGCTAAGCTTGTTCCTATCAGGTTGATCATTAGTCTTGCTACAACCTTCAATTGGGAGCTATTCCAACTTGACTTCACAAATGCATTCCTCAATGGTTATTTGGAGGAAGAGATCTACATGAGGCAAACCGAGGGTTTCATCAAGGCAAAGCATGAAGGAAAGGTGTGCTTTTTGAAGAAGAGCCTTTATGGGCTCAAGCAAGCACCTAGAGCATGGTACTCTAGGCTAAACTCTTTTCTCATTTCCATCAATTTTGTAATGAGTGCCTATGATCCATCATTGTATATAAGTTTTCATGATGGCATGATCATTATTCTTGTTTTGTATGTAGATGACATTATCTTGAGTGGTAACGATCTAGATGAAATTAGAGATGTAAAAATTGCTTTAGCAAAAGAGTTTAAGATGGTAGACCTCGGCCTATTGAGCTTCATTCTTGGAATAGAGGTTATTAGAAGATGTGATTTTAGCTTCATTTGTCAATCTAAATATGCTACATCCATCCTAGATAGATTTGGAATGAGGAATTGTAAAGGCATTGAGACACCAATGGAGCAACATGTAAAAGCATCTATTGGTTGTGATGAAGCATCCTTTGAGGACATCACATTATATAGAAGGCTTATTGGCTCCTTGATCTATTTAACTATAACTAGACCTGATCTTAGTTATAGTGTTGGAAATTTAAGCCAATTCATGCAAAGTCCTCTAGTTTCACATTGGAAGATGGCCAAAAGAGTTCTTAGATACATTTCATTCACTAAGAATTTTGGTATTTTGTATAGAGGAACTAATCTTGGCTTAAGAGCCTATAGTGACTCGGATTTTGCAGGTGACAAAGTGGATAGAAGATCAACAAGTGCCTTTGCCACCTTTCTATGTGATGGAGTAGTATCATGGCTCTCCAAAAAGCAAGATACCATCTCCCTATCTTCTACAGAATCCGAATAAAAGGCCTTGACATCAACATGCAAGGAGGTCTTGTGGCTCAAAAGGCTATTGGTGGAGCTTCATGTCATGGAGGAGGAGATCCCTATCATCTATTGTGACAACCAATCAGCCCAATCACTTGCAACTAATCCTACATTCCATGCAAGGAGCAAACACATCAAAATTGCTCATCATTTTGTGGGAGAAAAAGTGCAAGCTAAAGAGATCAAGCTCCAACACGTGCCATCATCAAGTTGCTTGGCTGATTTGTTTACTAAACCTTTACCTAAAGATTCATTTGTCAAGCTTAGATCTTCAATTGGAGTTATTGATAAAAGCATTGTGATCTCCAAGGCTAGATTTGAGGAGGAGTGTGAAAAATTGCCTACATTGGCAAATCTAGCCATGTAGAATATTGTACATTTTGTCAACATTGTTTGTTGGTTATTCAATGGCCAAAGTGCCACTTGTACATACACACCTAAAGTAGGTTACCACGAGTCAAGAGGAGTGGTTGTGTCTATTTGGTAGTGATTCCTACTTTGTAGGATCTAGACCATGATTTATGATGAGATTTGTACCTACCATGCACCTACCAAGCATGACTCTTGGATCTTGGATCTAGGCTAGGGTTTTAACATTAGGGCAAGAAAGTGGAGTCTACTTCCTTATTACATGCTGGATTTTCACCTAACTTTGCAAAGGAAGTGTGTTTTACTATGTATTCCCATTCTCCATAGTGAGAAGATAGAAACTTTTTGGAGCCTCAAGGAGAAACTCGAGTTTCCTCTCATTGTATGGTGATTACTCTATTTTTCCAATGAAACCCAGCTTTGGCACTTTGTAAACACTGTCTACAGGCCGTACTACAGCCTTATTTCCACACGTGTGGAGTTGGATTATACTAATTGATCAATGCTTTGATTGTCTCTACTTGTTTCCTATCAAGCTGCTAAACTAGATCTTGTTTTCTGATGACTAGTTTCTGATAGATTGTTTAACAAGCATACAATCACCTTGTGGATCATTCAAAGATCCATTTATGGTCCTTAATACTGTACTTTTCACATTGCGTTGGAGCACACCATCGCCTACTTTGTGTGTGAGTGTGTGAGTGTGAGTGAGTGAGTGAGTGTGTGTGTGTGTGTGTGTGTGTGTGTGTGTGTGTGTGTGTGTGTGTGTGTGTGTGTGTGTGTGTGTGCATGTGCGTGCGTGAGAGAGAGAGAGAGAGAGAGAGAGAGAGAGAGAGAGAGAGAGAGAGAGAGAGAGAGAGAGAGAGGTTTGAGCACTCGTGTGTATCATAAACCTTTTTTTCATTTTTCTTTTTCACACATAATACTATTAGTGCAATTTCATCTCTTTCCAATGACTACCACATGCACAGTCCATGTCCCATATGCATCCACCTTAATTATGGATGTGTAAGTAAGTCTCATACTCACAAGTGTTCCCATGCCATGAGCTTCTTGCATACTTGTTATTTCCAATAGTACTACATTTATTTATTGATCAACCTCGCAATTAGAGCACATGGATCCAACGACTCCCACCTCAATTTCTTGCTTGTTTTGCTCTTTCTCTTTTTGAGATGATCACGACTTTATCCTTTTGTTATCTACTTGGTTGCACTAACTATGCATTGCAAAATTAATCCATAGTTGTTTGTGTTTTTTTATCACTTATTAGGGGTGGTTGCAAGCAAAATCATGTAAATTTAGCTTCATTAAAAGAAAATTTTGGTTGCATTTCACAAGATGTTGTAACTCTTCAATTCTACTAGCTATTGTGCAAGTATGTAAAAAACTAGCTAGTAGTTTATTGCCAAGTGGCACCATTATGTGGGTCCTAATGCCATTTAATCCAACTCATCAAAATATTTAATGTGAATTTTTTTTTTCTGAACTCGTTTCTTTTCTTTTCTTGGTCGAAATGTCGATGGATTAGCCTGAGATTTTTTCTTGGATGTCACCATTGCAAAATCATAAGCTTTCATGTAGGACATCATCAAAAGATTAAAACATATTTTATTGTAATAATCCATTGGCAAATCTAAAGGAACTGCCATAGAGCCTATTTAGAGTTGAATGATGAAATCATATTTCATAAATCTATAAATTCCTAGAGATAAAGGTCCAAACTCTTCGTCCCCATTTTACCATTGATAAATTTCTGATAGTAATCCAAATCATCAGCAACCACATGCGATTTTTTGAATATTTCCATGAATTTCTTTCACATAGTGGGTTTTAATTATAGATCACACCACCATGATGAAGCCTTACCATGGGAAAACATTACCACACCCTCTATCTTATATTCTTCAAGAATCTCATGTAGACTAAAAGAACTATTCCATTTCGTCATCCACCACTTTAGATTTCTTTTCTTTCTGCTCCACCGAATATGGTTCTGGTTGAAAACCCAATTCAATGAGGATAGAGTCTTGATTTGATTCAACAAAACTTTTATATAGTGGTCCTGCAAAACGTTTTGATTATTCATCTCATTGAGTGCCACACTCAACTATTGACAAATTTGGAGATAGGCCGATGTTGGGACCATTGCCTCTACACTTTTAATGTCATTGGCCATTATTGATTACCTAAATAAAAAAAATATTATAATTATCTAACAGATTCAAAATCTTCAATTGTATCTAGAATTAACTATGATCTCAAAATCTAACTGATTACATCTAAATAAGGCCATTCACTTTTTAAATCGATTTCTATCAATAACCAATAAATATAGAAAAAAATTTGAAACAATTTCAGTTCTCTAAAAAATATACATAATTGAGATTTTTTTATTCAAATTTGACATAGACTGAAATCTATAAAATTCAATTGTTGTCATCGAAACTTTATTGCACTGCCATCAGTGTGGATCCACATGATTTCAAAACATCCAACATGCATCAAATTTCACATCAATAATTGATATAATTTTGAAACATTCAGCATACATCAAATCCGCGTGTAGTAACTTATAGCAAAATTGACTTTTTTTTACATAAACTACCTAATTGAATAAAATACTCATTTTCAGTTGACTTTCATGTGAAGTGTATTCAAGCATGAAATTTCATCCACAAAACTACTTTAACTCATTATGCTATGTTCCCAAACATATGAAGTAACTTAAAAATGATTTTCCCCAGACTACATGCAACATACTACTTACCTTTCCAACATGCAATCAGAGCAATTCAAATTTTTGTCAATTTTTCAACTACAAATTGCTGATCATAACTTTTGCTATAGAGCACCAAATTGGACATGGTAAAGCACTCTATAGAGGGAGAGAGGTTAGAAAGCCATGTCAGCACTGACTGTACTAGCCACACATGCAAGCTATAACTATTGGAAAATTTACTTGGAGAGCAAACTTTTTCAAAGTACATTTCTCAAAAATCATAACTATACTTTGCATGACATTGAATAGACACTAGATATTATCAGAGGCTTCTATTAGGTCCAAAAAGTATCTGTTGAAAAGATTTAGCAGCAAAAAGAATTCCAATCCATTCTAAAAGTGATGGAGACTACACATTTGATTGATCTACATCCAAAAATTATTTGTTGAAAAGATTTAGCAACAAAAAAAATTCCAATCCATTTTTAAAGTGATGGACCTTTTCAATGCTTTTTACATTCAGTGAAGAATTTATAAGGGTCTTCGAACTTCTTTCTACCCATCGAAAAGAAATGGACTCTCACTGAGAGATGATCCTAGCAGTGCAATCACACCTTTAGCGGACAGATTCAGCCATTGCCAAACTTAGACAAAAAATTATGGCCATCAAAGACATAGCACCTCCCTATGTATCTGCCTCAACTCTACACGACTTTGAAAGTAAAATGGAGCAATATCATGTTGTTGTTCATTCTTAGATAGATATCCTAAAAACTCCAGGTACACAAGATGCTGCAACTGCTTTCATTTTTGCTTCATTGACAAAGAGACAATTGATGCCATTAAAGAAGCTAAAGATTTTCTTTCAACTAATCTCCAACACCATGACAAAGTTTTAGACTCAGCTTGATGCACCAAGAAATATGCTAGCATCCTTGTCCTACGTTTCACCTCTTGGAATCTTGACGAGATGTACTACATCAAAGCCATAAAACTGAAGGATACCAAAATTGTGAAAGTACTGTACTTTAGGACCATAAATGGATCTACAAAAGATCCACAAGAGTGATTGGATGCTTGCTTAACAATCTATCAAAAAACTAGACACAAAAAAGTTGATCTAGATTGGCAGTTTGACAAACAACAAGCATTAACAATCAAAAGCATTGATCAACATTGAAATCCGAGCCCACACGTGTGTAATACAGGCTGTAGTACGGCCTTCAACCTGAGAAACAAGTAGAACTTGATTTGGTTTCATTTGGATCACAAAAACTCAATGTACATAGTGAACTAGCTTGAGATTGCCAACGAGCTCCAAAAATTTTCTATCTTCTCACTATGAAGAGAGGGAATACATAGCAAATTCGACTTCCTTCTTGAAGTTAGGTGGATTTCCAGCATGTAATAAGAAAGTTAACTCACTCTCCTTGACCTAAATTGAAACCCTAGTCTACTTCCTAGAGTCATGCTTGGTAGATAGCTAGTTGGTCAAATTTTCACCTTAAATCTAGGATTTAGGTCCTATAAACTAGGAATCACTACCAAAATGACATGACCAACCCTATGGACTTGACCTAGCCTACATTAGGATGGGTTTTCCACGTGGCATCATGGCCTCACATGTGTGGGACCCACTTGTGTACACAATTTACACTATTCTACATGGTTTTTGATCAAGCTAGATTTGCCAATTTTTGGAAATTCTTCACAAATCTTCTTGGATGAAGATCTCACATTTGTACAAGTGATGGAAAGGAAGCAAGCCTTTCAAAAAGCGAAAGCTACAGTAAAACGTCTCACATACAAAGATGGCAAAATCTATTTTGTAGACACTAAAAGTTTAGTGGATACAAGATAGATCTACTTAAACTTGATTTCCAATTCATGATTTGTTTTTGAATTAGAGCTTGAAATGTCCATTTGATCTTGCAAGTAGCTGTGATCCTTTTCACACCATAATTCTATGGACTATTGCATTATTGAGAGTTTTTAATTTTGTATAAGCGATGACGACATTGTTCTTTCTAGTTACCATCTTATTTGATGTTTTATCTTTTGTCTTATATGCCTTTTGGCATGGAAAATATGTTAATCAATCTCTCTCTCTCTCTCTCTCTCTCTCTCTCTCTCTCTCTCTCTCTCTCTCTCTCTCTCTCTCTCTCTCTCTCTCTCTCTCTCTCTCTCTCTCTCTCTCTCTCTCTCTCTCTCTCTCTCTCTCTCTCTCTCTCTCTCTCTCTCTCTCTCTCTCTCTCTCTCTCTCTCTCTCTCTCTCTCTCTCTCTCTCTCTCTCTCTCTCTCTCTCTCTCTCTCTCATATTTCTTGAATTGAATAGGGTTGAACAAGATTGGAATGATTCATCAAGTCCATGCAAGACTACTTGAACTAGTTGTCTTTGGTTAATTGGCTCTCTAATGCATGTTAGCTCTCTATTTTAGTCATTCACTCTAAGCACATAGCTTTGAGCACTTTCTCTTTTGCTTTAATAGCTTTGGAGGATTTTTATTTTTTCAAGTTCAGCAATCTTGAGGTATTCTTAGACTCATAGATAACTTTCAATGTATCCCAATCATCTTTGGGGGAGACACATGCTCCTCTCCCTAATAATATCACTAGACACATTCACCTTAATGCAATGAAGTGCCATTCCAAATATCTTCTTGAATCTCACATTCTTTTGAAAGATTTGAGGCTCCTCCTCAATCCCCGTCAATATCTATGAGATCCTTAAGTACTAGAATTTATTCCATCCTAATTTTCTAAATGGAATAGTTAGATGCTTCTAAAAAGATCCAATTGATCACATTTTAAAGCAAGGATTACACACTAAGTGCACACGTGTGAGTAGTGATCAAAAGTAATGTTGTTGGTCCTTGCAACTTAATAATGATGTAGGCTCAAAATTAGCAAGATCCACAAAGGCCTCCACCAATGTGAAAAATCTTTGAAAGGATTGACTTAAGAAATGGACTTGAATCTCAAATCCAATCACCCCTAAGTAGAATCACACAAATATAAAGACTTTTATTTGGAATGGATTCAATTGGTTTTGAGTCAAACTATTTTCAATCTTTTCTCTCTACTTGACAAAAGTGAGATTTTTACAAGCAATTTTGAGCTTGACACAAGATTTCTTTCCAAGAACACTACCAAAAGAAGATCCCCCAACAAAATTCATGAACCATGGCATAGAACTAGAACCGGGTTCAAAACCAGTGAACATTCTTCCATACCAAATTGTCACACTTGGAAAGAGAGAAGTTCAAAAATAGGTCCAGGAGCTACTTGATCAAGATATCATCAGTTTAAGCAAATCATCTTTTGCCTCACCCACACATCTTGTTAGAAAGCAAGATGGTACTTTCCGAATGTGAATAGATTACATAGCACTCAAGAATATTACCTTCAAGAATAGATTTTCAATTTCTCATGTGGATGATCTATTGGATGCTCGTAAATGAGCACACAAGTGTTTTCCAAGATTTATCTTCTCTCTGGTTATCACCAAATCAAGGATACTAAGGAGGATCAACATAATATTGCTTTCCAAAATGATAGAGGCCATTATCAATTCAAGGTTATGTTGTTTGGTTTAACCAATGCATTGGCTACTTTTAAAGAATTGATGAACGAAAATTTTGGGCCATGTTTGTATAAACTTATTTTGGTGCTCTTTTTGATATTTTGGTCTATAGTCAAACCAACATGCCCATCATTTATAAGTGGTTTTATAATTTTTACGAAATACAAGCTGTTCTTAGATGTCCGCTCAAAAGGAGATTGAGTATGTAGGGCATAGAATGGCAAAAGACAACATAAGGTGGATCAACGCAAGATCAAAGTGGTAAAGAATTATAAGAGTCCAAAACTTTGTGACAATTAAGAAAATTATTGGGATTTGCATCCTACTATTGATGGTTTGTTTTTAGTTTTTCAAAGATAGCAGTACCATGTTAAGAAAAAAAAATTGAATGGAATGATGAGGCTCAAGAAATATTTGTTCAATTGAAGGAAGCTTTGGTTAATGCCCTGATTTTGGTACAACATGATTTCGAGTTTCGATTCAAAGTTATAGTTGATGCAAGTGGTAACAAATTAAGTGCCATACCAGGTCAAAAAAATGGTGTGATTACTTATAAAAGTCATAAGCTGACTAAAAAAAAATGTCATATCCTATGCATGACAAGGAGATGTTGGCTATAGTTCATATAGTTCATGCTTTGAAGAAACAACAACATTATCAAAGTTTATCATTAAAAGTGATCACCACAAATTGAGATATTTTTTGAGTCAAAAGCACCTTATTGACAAATAGAAGAGATGGCTAGCACAAGTTCAAGCATATGACTTTTCTATCGAAAACCTCAAGGGAAAAAAAAATCAAGCTACTAATGCTTTACCAAGATTGGGGTGAAAGCAAATGTGTAATACAAGCAAATCCTTGGAAGAATATTTATCCGTTTTCCAAGAGGCAGAAGAAAATTGTATGTCCAGAAGACAAGATCAAGCTTTACAAGGGTTATGTTGCATGTTGGAAAGATCCATGCTAAATCCACTCATTTCTTTGGAAATTTATTGGAAATCCATCACCATGGATGATTATATCAAGGCTGTGCAAATCATAGGAAACGTATTGGACTCAAAATGTGAAAATCGTTATTGATATTAACTCAAGGATTGAATTCTTGTATATGACAATAAAAGAATAGTTATTGTGCCAAAATCAAGGCTAATTCCTCAATTTTTTTATGAATTACACTTGTCTCCAGTGCTAGTCATTATGGAATATTGAAGACCTATCAAAAGGTTTAAAATTTTCTCAAATGGCAAGGGATAAAACAAGGTGTATATACAATGGTTCGGGATGTTATGTCATGTCAGGTCAACAAAATAGAGCATGTTAACGAACCTAAATTGCCACATCCATTATGCGTTTCTTCCCATTGGTGGAAAAGCATTAGTATGGATCTCATCCCATCTCTTGCAACAACATCGAAAGGATATAACAAAGTTTATGTGGTGGTTGACCGGCAACAAACTATGCCCACTTCATACCCTATAAAACTACTTATGATGCAGCACGTGTGGCACAGCTATTTTTGAAGTGACATTCGGGATCTGAGAAAATCCTCATGTGAAAAGTCAAGCTTTCCTTCGATCTATACTTCCATCCACTTTGTATTTGATCATGAATATCCATTTGCAATCAACTACATTTCTGCTGGCAAGTAATTCAACAATAGCCAAGTCTAGTTTTTTATGAGAGATGAATACTCTCCATCCATAATTTCTCTCTATAGGTCGAAGTCTAATTGACTTAGTGCCGACTAAGTCTAATTGACTTAGTGCCGACTAAGTCTAATTGACTTAGTCGACTCTCGAATGAGATAACAAGTAGATTCTTCAACATACATGTTAGGTGGTCTACGATCTCTTGATCTTCTGGGAGATGAATGAGGTTGATAATCATTTTCTTGATTATGTTGTTGTTGAGCTACAATATCTTCTTCTGATTTGATGTTGATAAGTTATTCGCCTGAAGTTGATGCATTTGTACTTTTGATAAATTGAAAATAAGAGTGTTTGATAGTTCGACTATCTGAGTTTTGTCCTGGTCTTTGAGTTCAATAAACTAATCCTTGATAAAGACAATATTTCAGCTAGTGGATATCTTCGATTCAATGGGATCACACAACTTATAAGCTTTATCTAAAGTGGTGTAACCAATGAAAATGGATTTGATATTGTGGGAGTCCAACTTCTTCCTAATCTCCTGTGGTATGTGCACATAGGCAATACATCCGAAAACTCTAAAGGTCTTGAGCCTATCCAAACTTCATAAGGTATTTTTTCTGGGAGCCCTTTAGTCGAGCATGTGTTCTGAATATAAACTGTAGTAGAAATAGCTTCGGCCCAGAAGAATTTAGGAAGTGTCACATGAGCAAGAATACACTTAGTTGCTTTGACCAAAATTGGATTCTTTTTCTCAACAAGTCCATTTGACTGAGGCAAATAAGAAGTAATGAATTGTTGCTCAATGCCTTTGCTAAGACAATATTTCTTGAATTCAATTGAGGTGTATTCTCCATCATTGTTTGATCTCAATGCTTTAATTCTTTTACTAGTCTCAAATTCTACACACTCCTTGAATTATATGAAGAGGTTGAAAGCCTTTGATTTTTGCTTTATGAAATAAGCAACAATTCTTCTTGAAATTCGTCGATAAAGGTAATAAAGTACTTTGCACCAAGTAACGAAAAAGTTTGCATCGAGCCACATATATCTAAATGAACAACATGTAAAACATCTTTTGATGTATGCTTATGACTCGATCTAAATGAAATCCTAATCTGCTTTCTGATAATTCAACTATGACAGACAGGGAGGTCGATCTTCTTGTCTAGATAATCAAGATCAAGTACTAAGGATTGTCTAAACATGTTCGATACAGATGTATGATTCAAGTGACCTAACCTTTAGTGCCAAAGTAATGTTTTATTAACTAGAACAAAAGTATTCAAGGTTTACTTGTGTTAGAATAATAATGACTTGAATTCTACTTACTGATAACAAATTTGTGGAAATTTTAGGTACATACAGAATTCGATAGTACTTGAATTGCTCATGCTGGAACTTCAACCTTATAGTGCCTTTACCTTTGATAGTGTGTGTACTATCATTGCCAAGATGAACAAATTTCTTTGTACTATAAGACATATAAAAATGAAAATGTTTGTGATGATTGGTCATATATTGAGTGGCTCCAGGATCCAAAAACCAAGCATTATCGACTTGCGATTTCTGATCTCTGATCATAGACACTCCTTCATCCATTTCTTGAACCAGGGATTGATATGTAATTGCAATTATATTCACCTATTGATCTGACTGCTTGCTATTGGCATTCTTTGCTTTCAATGTCCTGCATGTGAATTTCACGCGTGTGGAGTGCTCACTACATGTGATTTAGATCTCCTAAGGTGTGTGGATGCACAATGATCAAGATTAGATTGAAATTCAAGATCTATCTAGTTCTCAATGGCAAAAACACACTACTACATGCATTAACTCACTTCCAAAGTACATACACACGTGTGGGAAGTGTTCCAAAATAAAACTAAGTAAAAACAAGCTGCTCTCCTCGGGTGGAGAGAGAATGCTAGAAAACACTTTGATCCAAAATCTCACTTGATCTCAAAATCAATTAGCATAGAATGAGAAGTACAATGATACTAGTAGATCCACGAGCTAATTCTAACTCAAACATGATTGGACCTCATATTTACAACCTCTTAATCCTATTACCACTTATGCATCCACCTCTAAATTCTATTGGTCCATTCACAAGCCTATCTCAAATCCTATTCGACCGTTGATGCTTCCACCTCTAACTTCTATTGGATTTCTTGAACTTTGACCTGTCACCACATCCAACTAAGTTAAGACACACTACTTTGGCTCAATAGAGGCATTACTTGTGGATTTGACCAATTTGCCATCTATGCCAATTTTTGACCCTATCAACATTCTACACAAAGATGTTTGACCATAAAACTTTATGAGACCCCTATGACAAACATTTCTACTTTATTTTACAATTCTTCGCATGTGGAAACATCCTCCACACATGTGAGATTCACACACAAACTTCTAACATGAAAATACCAAGCTAGATTTTTGCCAATTTCTCACACTACAATCATGAGTGCAGTTTCAATACTTACAGAACATCTTCTTCTTCGACTGTGGATTCGATAATTGCTCTTGACTCTGTGTCGGTTTCTAATTCGATACAAATTGTTTTGAGCCTTTCTTTTTTTTGACATTTAGTGCCTTTGTTTACATATAGAGCATGTGATAATGAATTCAAAGAGTTGTCTACGCTTCTTCAACTGCCTTTCTATAGTGACATAGTGATTAGAGAGTTAAATATGAGTGTGTCATCATGATCATCACCCATTTTTTGTATGTAGGTGGCAGACTCAATAGCAATGTCATAATTGTTTTTTGATCGTGGATAGTTGATTCGCCATCTACCATATGCTACGAGATTCTTAAACTGGTTAATGTGATTCTGAAGTGAATCATTGTTAGACATCTTGACTGAGAAGAATTTCCTTCTAAGATGCAACTTCGAAGTCACGTCCCTCAGATCATATAGTCCCATACTTTTTTTCAATGTTTGAGCTTCATATACATGGCCAATTTGGGTATCTAATGTATTGAGAATGGTTAGCACGGAAGCTTTTTTTTACCATTTTTTTATTTTCATTTGGAGTTGGTTGTGTCATTGTGGGGGCTGGAATACAAGGCCTAAGAAGAATTTCAATGAAATCCGGCAGAATTTAGGAAAGGAGCACCTTGCATGGAAGGAGTCTATGTATAAATATTTTTGGTAATCAATTTTGTGTAATTAATGGCCCAAGTATATCATCCTACATGTATAAGCCCATCTTGAAGAGCCCATCGATAGTTAGTTAGGTTAGGTCAGGATGTCTAAGTCCAAAAACTGAGTCACTATGGGACAATGAAACAATTTTGGTCTCTCTCTCTCTCTCTCTCTCTCTCTCTCTCTCTCTCTCTCTCTCTCTCTCTCTCTCTCTCTCTCTCTCTCTCTCTCTCTCTCTCTCTCTCTCATTTTGACAATCTGTAAGTAAATTTTAGGCGAGTTTCATTGTATCCATGGTTCACCAATTATGTAGCACATGGCATCCCATGTATTATTATCTACATTCTATCTCTAACTACAAGAAGATACTGACTAGATGCAAAAATTTCAATGGATTTCAATGTAAACAAACATGTTGCTTGTGAGAACCTCAATGTGAAACAACTTTGGAAGTGACACTGGTTATCTTCAGTCTGTACTACTAATAATCCTCTCAATGTCTCTTGATAGGTGTCATGACAATCTCTAGCACATTTTTCTTCTATGGTTTGTGCCACTTTCCTTATTTTCTTTTTTATCACGTATTATAATTGGCTTTTCATTTTCCAATACCATGAAAGGCTTGGATGTCATAGCATGAGCCGCTATATCATGTGAATGATTATATGGTTTATGTGACAATGCAATAGCGTCTAGGTTGGTCAAGGATGTTTGCGAAAACATCAAAATCAATAAAGTGCCTAAAATACTAGAAACTAACTTTATAAATGATAAGTCCTTTGAAGTTTTGCTCCCTAGTTCTTCTAAAAGCATGCACTAACTTTATCTAATGCATTCTTAAAAAAAATGCTTGCAAGTGCTAGTTTCACAAGAACGGTGACCACAATATAATATTAAAGAGACTCAAGCACAAATCTCACAAAATATTGGATTTGTTTGCAAAAGCAACTAGCAATTATTGTCAATCAATTTTTTTTGCAACCAATCTGAAATAAGCCTTTGGAACGAGCATGTCCACAATTCAAGTACCTTCAGAGCAAGATCTTCTCAATCTACTTCCTTAAAGCAATCCTCATGAAATGTGCATTTGTCTACCCATGGTCATTAACCACCACCATGGAGGGATGTAAGCCAAAAGCCCAATTTGTACTTTTGGATGGGATGGTAGAATTTATTGATGACCCTCCAAACCAAGGCATGCTCAATAAAATATGCGGCCTAGATTTTGTCAAAAGGGAATATGAATTTTTTTGTAGAAGCAACCCCTAGTGCTTTTCAATTGATTCTTTGGATGACCTTCGGTCAATTTTTTAATCTTCTCTTTCACAACTATGTTTCAAAAAGAGCCTATGAATATGCTTTACCTATGGACCATAGGAACCTTAGGATAGTTTTGATGCCTTATGAGCAAGATCTTCTTGGAGGAGCATATATTACATCAATGCTTCTTGATGGTGAGAGGACCATTAAAACAATCTCCTAGAATTTACTAAAAAGGAAAGTGAAGGCCTATAATTTGCTTTTCTTAGGCACTCACATAAAAATTTCTCCAAATGCTAATTCGTTCTTATTTATATTTGACAAGATAGGCAAAGATTAGGCACGATTTGTGGATTCTATGTGAGATTAGCAACTTAGAATTTGGTCAATACATTTTATGCTAGGTTTGAGAGTGTATAGAAATGAATAAATATGATGTTTGTATATATAGGATTGCATAGTGGATTTGTTCACATTCACAACCAATGAGGTCATTGATTAATTATAGCATGTTGTATTTATGCCTAGTCAAATGACATTTTTCCATAGCTCATTACTTTCAGTTTATGTGGCTTTCCCTATCTTGTGCTCACTTCACCTTGGAATATGACATCTATTGACATAGAGAAGCCCTTGGTTTGTTAGAGTTTGAGCCAACATTTACCAATATGGAGTTCAATGAAAAGGCAAGAAAATAAAAAATAAATCACAAAACCAAGATTGACTTATTCCTTTCTTTGAGCTTTACAATAATAATAAAAATTCCAAATGATTTATATTGTTCAGTTGCTCCTACTTAGTGTCTTGTCATTGAATATTCATACTTATAAAAATAACAAGACATTATAATGCATTACCAAAATTCTAAGCTCTATGACAAGGTCAATAGCTAAGAAGTTGCCAATGCAAGCTAATCACACGTCAATTTGAAAAGAGAACAGTTAAGAAACAAGTAAAACATCCATCATCAATATAGTAAATAGAAATCACAAAATGTGGCAAGGCCTTTGGGCATACCACAATGTCCTTGTTTTAGCACATTTCTGAATTTTCAAAAGTTGTTTACCATCTAAAAGGAATTTTTGAAGGCAATGATTTCAAAGAATTGTTAAATTGGACTCTACATGCATGCTACATATTTGAAAACACACCCACACATACACACACACACACACACACACACACACACACACACACACACACACACACAAAACAAAAAAAATTCATACATATTGTCATGTAAGGTTAATGTCCACGGAGAGGTCTATTTGCACGTGTATGACGAGTCAAACTTCTCATAGATTTCAAGTCAATCTATCCATGATATTTTATAAACTCATCAACAGGATAGACTCTTGTTGATGCCATCTTAAATATTAGGTTCCCCATCCTAACTCCTTTCATATGTGTCATGCATGTGATGATCTATCACTCTATAAGTCTTGCATGTTACTCTTCGTCCTGTTTAATTAAAAGATGCCTAAATAGCATTAAGATTTCAATCAAGGTTTGACTAGTTTTGCACCTTATATCTTGATGCAACAAAATCAATTTGTAATGCCTTAATTTGAATTTCAAGATCCATAGGCTTGCTAGCAAAGTCACAAAACATTTCATTTGTACAAAATAAATTGTACAACATCAGTATGCTTCAAGACCTTATATTTCCCTTTGCCATCTTGATATACACTACTAACTAGTTTCTTAGATACAATCAAACTATATAACAAGTTCTCATAGATGCTTAGCTTGTCCATGGCTAGTTTTCTTGTTCTTATTGATTTCATTTGTATTGTTGGTGATTTTACCAGATTATGACAAAATGCTTCTTGGTTTCCAAGGGGAGGCTCGAACTTGAGACCAAAGAGACTTTGGATGTCAAGATAACCAATTGAACCAACACCCTTAAAATTATGACAAAATGGCACAAGGCCACCTTTTATGAGTGACAAATGCATTACTACTTATTCATTTCTCTTGGCTGGCTCCTTTTACAACAATAGCCATGTGCTTCTTCCAAGACCATATGCTTCTTCCATTTCCACAATTAAAAGTCTATGTCTTGGACTAGGACATTGTACAAGGTTGTGATAGTTTGTTTGACCCTTCATGCAATAGATTGAATGACTCTTGTCTCAAGTTTTCTTCTCGAGGATTGTATCTTGTCATTAGGTAACATGGTGATCCTTGTGATTGATGAAAGAACTAGAGGTTGCTATACGATTTATCGGTCAACATTTATGGGCCTATCTACATGCTTGAGGGCTTCTAAGTCAATAGAGCTTAAGAAAAGGATCTAGTTTTAATGTGGTTGAGCACCAGGTCCATAGACAACAAAACATGTTACTAATGAAGAAAAGGTAGAGTCCTCAAACTCCAAATGTTATGAACAAACTCTCGAACTAGATCTTGAGAAGAGGAAAGGTCATCTTCACCAACATGCCACTTGTTGGACACCTAAGAGTTTGTCCCTAAGTAACCAACTACACAATATTGGTAGCACCATAGCAATATTGTTGTAAAGCTGACTCGGGTGCACCCAGCATGCCCTGTAAGACTCAAAGGGGTGACACTCTCTAAGGTCCCAGAGCAAGTTAGAACGTCAAGGACTGAGCCTCCGACCTGTGGTGAGCCAGTCAAGTAGTCACAAGTCATGAGCTAGCTCTGGCCTAGTTAGGAAAGCAAGTTGATTCGGCCGCCGAGACGGCTCCCGGGACCCATGTCCGGGAGCCAGACTGATTCTGCCAGGCTTGCCAGGCTTAATCAGCAAAATAAAAACTAAGTCCTAAAAAGCGTGCTTTACCAGAAAGCACTATGTTTCAAACCAGAGGGGGTGCGCCGAATCACAGCAGAACTATAGGGGGGAGTCCGGCAGATAGAAACTTGGGCAGCTCAATCAGCGCCAGGAATCCAGTCGCCAGGTCTCAGCTCCCTCTACCAGCACGAGCCAGGCACACTGCCCAGCACGTGTTGGTGGCCCCGAGACCGGTCAGTCTATGTATGAATGTAACTTCTTCCAAATCTAATAAAGTTGATCCTTGGGGATGATTACCATTTAGGTTTCGCCTCCGGGACTGGTCCAAGTGGAAGGACCCTTACTACAACCTTTTTGCGTCGCTGGCGCCTAAGGGTCTTTGTCATCGACATGGGGCTTGTCGCTATGCCAATTGGTCAGTTTAGCGACCACTATGCCTTGGGTTTCATGTGTGGCTTGTCTTTGCCTTTGGTTACCTTTTGGAAACGGATTCTGAGTTGGCTTTCGGGTTGGTTGGGATTCCAGTTTTCTTAAGTCTGAATGGTTATGCTTGTTACGTTTCTGAGTTGGCTTTTACGTAAGTGCATGATAGATGAATGTTAGACTTAAGCACGTGTTGGGGAAACCGCTCAAGTCCCAGCGCCCTTTGAGGCGCCAGCGCAACATGTGGTATCAGAGCCGACTAGCCGGTCAGCTACGCAAGTCTCACAGGGATGGCCACGTTTTGGGATTTGTCAGGACAACCGTTGCGCAAGGTGCTGCCCACAGTGTAAGCACGGGTGTGTCCACAGTCGGGGTGGTCGGCAGAACGGGGGACTTGATGAGTCAAAGTGCTGGCCTCGAGGTGTAAGCACGGTCAGTTCCCGCGGTTCGGGCCTGGCGCCGTCTGCACGTAGGACAGATGAGGCAATGTGCTGTCATTAGGTTGGTGAAAGCACGGTCTGTGCCTTGTGGGGTGTGGGGTGACATATTCGAACTGTACGGGTTAACCATTGATACAAACATCTTATGGCGACTCTTGCGAGAGGATCAAAGTTATTGTACCTGAAAGGCTGTATACAAGGCAGGATCATTTACTTCATGGTAGACCTGGGGGCGTCACATAACTACTTGTCAGAAAAACTGACAGGGGAATTGGACATATAATGTGAAGAAAATGTGACTCCTATTTGTGTGGAGACCGCGAAAGGTACAATGATCACTTGTAGATTGGCAACCAACTTACCAATCTCCCTGGGAACCAGGAAGAATCGACTAACGTTCACAATCTTGAAGATGGATGTCTTCGACGCTATTTTGGGATTAAGCTGGTTTAACGAACATGTGGTGGCCTTCTTGGCAAAAGGGATTAACCTTGTGTTATTATATAATGCTTCTTGGTTTCCAAGGGGAGGCTCGAACCTGGGACCAAAGAAACTTTGGATGCCAAGCTAACCAGTTGAGCCCAACCCCGTTGGGTGTTATTATATAATGGCAGGAGACCTTGTGTCGTCGGAGCTGTGCCAGGGAACCAACTAAAAAGAACGACACAAATAAACCTGAGCCAACCATTCCTCCCAATCTCATTCACCTCTTTAACGAAAGACAGCCAACAGTGACAGACCAGCTGACACGGGAACAAATGGAGCCAACATTGCCTACAGTCTCTACATCAAAGGTGAATTCAAGTGCCGATGCAGAGCTCAAGGAGCTCACCTTGTGTGACCAAGCAAAAGCTCACTTCTTTAACGAAGGACATCCAACAGTGACAAACCAACTGACGCGAGGTCAAATGGAGCCAACATTGCCTGCAGCTTCTACATCAGAGGTGAATCTAAGTGCCGATGCAGAGCTCAAATAGCTCAACCTGGGCGACCATACGAAATATCTAGAGTCCTAGGGGACTCATCCAGACGTGCGACGAAAACGACATATCTGAGGCTTAAGGGAACCGTAAGTACCTTTTTCTTTCATGTTAATAAAGTAAGTCGCATTTCTCCTCGAGGAGTGAGCTTCAGTCTAATGTCTAAGTGCAGCAGCTTTATATAGGTTTTACGTAAGTGAAGTAGATCCACACTTTTCCTATGTTGGGTGCAAAACACAATATCATTACTTCTCTTTACAGTTGGTTTCTTTTGGCCGGTGAATCAAGCCCGTGCCCTTGTATATGTGAATAAAGTCTAGCCGGTGAATTAAGCCCGTGCCATGAGTCTTAGGTTCTAGTTTGTCCCTGATGAGGACATCAGCTTTCTCAAACGAGGGGAGGATGTTGTAAAGCTGACTCGGGTGCACCCAGCGTGCCCTGTAAGACTCGAAGGGGTGACACTCTCTAAGGTCCCAGAGCAAGTTAGAACGTCAAGGACTGAGCCTCCGATCTGTGGTGAGCCAGTCAAGTAGTCACAAGTCATGAGCTAGCTCTGAAGCTCAAGTCATGGCCTAGTCAGGAAAGCAAGTTGATTCGGCCGCTAGGACGACTCCCGGGACCCATGTCCGAGAGCCAGACTGATTCTGCCAGGCTTGCCAAGCTTAATCAGCAAAATAAAAACTAAGTCTTAAAAAGCGTGCTTTGCCAAAAAGCACTATGTTTCAAACCAGAGGGGTGCGCCGAATCACAGCAGAACTATAGGGGGGAGTCCGGTAGACAGAAACTTGGGCAGCTCAACCAGCACCAGGAATCCAGTCGCCAGGTCTCAGCTCTCTCTACCAGCACGAGCCAGGCACAATGCCCAGCACGTGTTGGTGGCCCCGAGACCGATCAGTCTATGTATGAATGTAACCTCTTCCAAATCTAATAAAGTTGATCCTTGGGGATGATTACCATTTCGGTTTCGCCTCCGGGACTGGTCCAAGTGAAAGGACCCTTACTACAACCTTTTTGCGTCGCTGGCGCCTAAGGGTCCCTGTCACCGACATGGGGCTTGCCGCTATGCCAATTGGTCAGTTTGGCGACCACTATGCCTTGGGTTTCATGTGTGGCTTGTCTTTGCCTTTGGTTACCTTTTGGAGACGGATTCTGAGTTGGCTTTTGGGTTGGTTGGGATTCCAGTTTTCTTAAGTCTGAATGGTTAAACTTGTTACGTTTCTGAGTTGGCTTTTACGTAAGTGCATGATGGATGAATGTTAGACTTAAGCGCGTGTTGGAAAAACCGCTCAAGTCCTAGCGCCCTTTGAGGCGCCGGCGCAACAAATATATAAAATATCAACGCAAAGTCTAAGACAACGCCTAGACATAACCAAAAAGCCACATACAATCTATGAATTGATGGAATCTACCCACACAACCTTGGAACATCAACTCAAAGTGAAAAACACTGACATTCCCAAAAGATCATAAAGTAACATAAACTCACTTCAACATGCCAAATTTTACTACGTCTTTAGATGTGAAAGGGCAGACCTTGTAACGATGAAAGCTAGCACTAACAAAGAAAGAAAATCAAGTGAAGTGCCTATGTCCTCGTAGAAAGGCTGAGGAGAAATAGATACCATTCTTTGAGCTTGCTGAGACAAAACCAATCTTACAGAAAGCAGTCAGTGGGGAAAGTACACCACAAAAGATAGGTAGAATAAGAATATATAATATCAGGTACATGGAAGGCATGGACCTTATGAGCCCTTTCTCTGGTAATAGATAATACCAGGGAATGCATTGACCTCATGAGCTCTTTCTTTCTGTAAGATGTGTGGTCTTATTTTCACAGGACAGCATTCTGCAGCCTCCTTACCTCATATTGTTTGTTATGTCCTCCAAGCAGCAAGCACTATTTAATTTCAGATATACCAAATAAACTATGACATAAGCGCGCATCTATGGAAACCACATAATCGGGGTAATGATGGAAAGGTGCTATGAGATGAACACTGACACTATATCTTGATAAACAATAATGGAAAACATCCAACTTATTTGCAACTCTCTATAGTACTTACAATACTCTAAACACGCCCCATCTGTGGTAAATAAACATTATGAAGATCTTACGCTTGAAAGGAATATCACAGCCTGGCTTCAAAAGAATGCTGGAAATACAGATTGTTCCTTAAGGGTGGATATAAGCTACTGATAAGCTTCTCGAAGTGCTAGAAAAAATTAAAAAAGATGACATTTTGCAGTGATAAGGGCTGAGGTTTTACAAGTACAGATAAACATGTGTGCATAACTTTGTTGGACAGTTTGCTCAATCATACATACCACTAAACAAAACAAGAATGCTGCAAGACCGTATGCAAAAGGTTTCCGAGTTCAGTGTGCACAAGAATTTTGCAAGACCATATGCAAAAGGTTGCCAAATTGATTGCTCTTATACTTCCATTTCTCTGTCAAAATGTCAAAGCTAGTGGGACAGTCAATGTTACAACCTGATGCAGGTCTAAATCAAAGAACTACTTGGTTGACTTGTGGATACTTAACTAGCTTATTTATAAAGCTCAACATTTGGGCTTCCCTCCTGGAGTAGGCACACTCACAACACTACTTCACTGGCCCAAATGGGAGACAAAATCTACAACATGAACTAGAGCTGCAAGTTTAAAGACATGGTCTGTGTTCGCAGGTAGATCCAATAATTGTTGCTCAAGGAAACTCTCACAATACATCATATTCTTTAAAGAGGAATGGAGCTTTCAGCCTGAGTCAATATACAGATTGCTGTAAATGCTCCAACTCAGACTCAAATCAGTGGCGACCTCCATGGGGCATGCTCCACCAGCAAGAGTTTGTACTTGGCAGCTTCACCCAACTGAGTTCAGAATCAGCAATATAATCAGACAACTAGAAGCACCACTAGGATGTTCAGATCTCAAATCTGTGTGCGAACTACCTCGATACCTGTATCTTTTAGATAGCCATAAAAACCTCAAACCCTACAAAAACCTGGAGTGTAGGTTGATCTGAGAAGAATCTAAAATATTTGCACAAAAAGACACGTTGAACCATCCCCGAAGGATCTCAAATCTGCCGATTTCACAACTGCACGGCATAATGGACATGTCCTCTCCCGCTCAAACCTGGAAGTGAGAAAATTTGTTCAGTCAACCATTCTAACCAAAGTGTATCAAAACATTCTGACTGAAACTAATGAGCAAGGAATCTTGACAATTATCAACTAACTAGAAATACCAAATTTGGCTGCAAGAATATGCTTGCTTGCTATACATAAAATGCTTATTCACTTGGCAGCAAGATACTTCCCTTCAAAATAATTTGATACGCTTTAAAATAATTCTATACGACTAGAAGTAAACACTCAGACGCACAGACCTTCTCCTGCTTAGGTTTTGCAAGGTCAATTGGACAAAAAGCTGTTCTGATTTGAAAATTCTATCATAAAGTAACAGGTTTTCATTAAATATAATGTAATCACGGGATGTAGTCTCACATACCATTCTGAAACGCAGTCTTCACAGAATAAATGCTTGCAACGAAGAGCTATTGGCGTATGCATCTTCTCTTGACAGATGGCACAAAGATCACCAGCTGTGACTACCTGTAAACAGTACAATATGAGGCTAACAGCCAAGCTGATCATTGAATGACCTGCTCTGAAAACCAATCGTGATTCACCCAGAAATAATTTCCCAAAAACATGAATTACATCATTGAGAAATGAAGAAGTACAAACACTCTCATAATGACACATTTAAGCTATAGAGTGTTCCACCTATCAAAGTTCAAAAAGCAAGTCAAGAGGCTTTTTTGTTAATTCTCTTCTTGGGAGCACATACTGAGTCAGCCATGATTGAAGATTGATAAATATGAACTCAATAGTTGAAAAGTAACAGTACAAATACTGAGTGAGCATCATAATGCAATAAAGATGCAGAAAAGTTTCATCTATCGATATTTGAAAAGCAAGTCTGCTGTTTCCTTCAAAAAGCCCAGGATATACTCTATCTAATACATAGTATACATTATCTGTTTAAAGAATTGCCACTATCCGTAAAAGAAATTATTGTGGATTCATTATAATCTTCTTGTGGTGGTACCTAGAGCTAGACCATGCACCTACATCTAATGTGCAGGTGCATGGTCCAAACTCCCTACATTGAAGTACACGAGAGGGGGAGGTTGGAAAAGTACAGCACCCTCCCACCCTCCTCAATTCTTTTGATATACAGCTGTACGCAACACGTTTTCAAAAGGCTTATGGTATAATGCGAACGTGCTTGAGTGTGAGTGGGAAGGTCAGGGTTCAGGTCCTGGGCATTGTATATTGTTTC
>MU832944.1:0-63836 GCA_029204225.1 Diphasiastrum complanatum | reverse complement strand
CCAGCAGACGGAGTTACATTGACTTGTTTGATGCTAAACTACAAAGCTGTGCGTTAATGAGACGTTCACTGTTTCTGTTGCTTTCAGGTTCCGTTTGAGGTTTTAATCCGTAGGCAAATTGGTCGACTGCTCGAGCCAAGTCTGCAATGTGCTCGTTTTGTTTTTGATGAGCTTGTCAAGGTACCGATGATATGTGGCCAACTAAGTCCCCGATTTATATATTTGACCTGTCTGTGATTAATGTCTATGTATGTTAAATCGCTCGATCTTTCAATGCCTGGGCCATCAGCTTCCAAACTGTGCTCAACGAATTATCCATGTTTATTTGCTGGATGTGTCATGATATTTGGTTTCTAAGACGATCTAATGAGATGTATTTGAACCAGATATCAAATCAATGTGTGAGCTCTGAATGCAGCGTTTCCCCCATATTGCGGCGCCGAATTGAAGAAGTTGTTGCAATTTTTCTTTGTGAAGGCTTGGCACCAGCTGAAACTATGATTACTCATCTTATTGAAATGGAGGTTTACTCCTGCATCCAGTTTCTCTTTCTCTGAAGATCTACCAAAGGAATAGCTAGCTAAGAATTTTGTTATCACATTGTCTCTTGTTTAGCTTGTTACACTTGTGTTTGGTTCTTAACAAATGTGGCCAGATGGACTACATTAATACGTCACACTCTGGGTTCATTGGGGGTGGTAAGGCAGTGGAAGCTGCATTACAGCAACAGCGTGTGACTAAGGTGAACACTCAAGCCTTAGATTTGAACATTGCACAAAAGTCTGCTTTCATTAACAAGAATGGCAATAGACAAATGCTATGACGGGTATTGCATCTGAGTCACAAATGTACAGTTCAACATGCCAAAACCTAATGGTTCATTTACAGCAACAGTGTCTGACTTAAGTAAACATTCAACACTTACGTTTGACATTGCACAAAAGTCTGCTTTCATTAACAAGAATGACAATAGACATATGCTATGTCTGGTATTGCACCTCAGTCACAAATTTATGATGCCAAAACCTAATGGTCCGTATTGCGTACCTATCTGCTTTTTTTCAGCCTCTGGTATTGATTTGACATGGACAACATTTATTCTGTTTGTAAATCAGTTGCTGTCTCTAGCAGGATGCAGCAGATTGGAAAGATTCTGGAGCTGATAGATCGTGTTTACCTGAAAGGACCTCCAAGGCACGTGCAATTTTGGCTCGAACTAATGCACCTTCTATTGTTGCCGATCCAGTAAGTTGCATACCAATTTCTGACAATATGGAATCTGAACAATAATATTGCATCTGTCTGATATTGTGGCAACATATAGATGCAGGCATTTTAAGACTATAGCAAGTCATTTAGTTATGTAAATTTGAATAATCTATTCCATGTTCATGTTCCCCAGAGGCCGACTTCTATGCAACAAGAGAAGGTTCTTTCAACTGGTAAGAAGTCACAAAGTTGGAATGTACATTGTTATACAGCTCAAAATCAGAAATAAAATATGACAGAATAGATGGCTCTGTGAAGGTCATTTCCCCACAGTGCATTTCAATGAAGCATGTGAGTGTATCCATCAAACTTCTGTTGACACAAGTGCGTTTCTTAGCAGGCCTTCAAGAATCTGAGTGAATGAGTTTGTGTATCTGAGAATTGTGAAGAGCTAACTAAACTAAGAACTTCACGACCAAAAGTAGTTATTTTCTTGTTTATAGCAATTCTGTTACAATTTTGCTTAGAAGAGTTATGGAGGCATGGCGCTTAAAGAAAGCATTGTTGTCTACATTGAGTCTTTCTTGTGCTAATTTGGATAAAGTATCACTCATATCAGTTCTACTTAGGGTCAGGGTAATCTGGTTATGACAGGGACAATCTCTACTGGAAGCTGGGGAATCTCTTCTATATTCAATGATACTGAAACTCGAGCTAATGGCAAAGAGCATATCACCAACAGATCATATGTTGAAACAATACAAGGATCAGAACCTATAGTTTCAGGCATTCAACTGAAGGAGGTGGGTGTTGAATTAGGTGTGAGTTCAATTATGCTGTTGCCACTGCCCAGAGCCTATGTACTTGTTGATCGCTTGAAGCTTGGCCATCTTCTATTGTCTTAAAGCTTCTATTACTTGAGCTATATCCTTCTTGATTTCGCTTGTTTGCTGCCTCTCTTATAGCCCCCTCCTGTGTTGAGAGCAGCTGATGCACAAAATGAGCAAGAGACGGTGGAAATTCTTGTAACTCGTTCACTGTTGAAATCATACTATGACATTGTAAGAAAGAACATCCAAGATTTGGTTCCTAAAGCTATTATGCATTTTCTGGTGAGTCAACTATCCTGGATTGCTTGGTAGTGGTGTAGGATTATCTAGTATCCAGCCTCACGGTTGTCTCAGATAAACCTCTGAGATGTATTCCTGCTCAGCTTGAATCAAGACGTTTATGGGGCAGATTTTCCGTCTGGAATTTATAATTATACAAACTGATTACATGTTTGAAGGGCTCTTTTGGAAGCCACTGGCCCACTACCATAGGATGTCGTAAACTTCATGTTTAAGTTAAGAAATAATTTTATTTGGAAGCCTCGTATGAGTTGCTAGTACTTGCTACTTTGACTTGGTATCACTTGGCATCATCCGTCCAGTTCAGCATATAATTTTCACTTGAAGTAACAAACTTTGGAATGTGGTAAAAAGATCCTAATTCTTTGTTATTGTATTTTTGATAGTTCATGCTTTTTTATACAAAGCTTTTCATGCATTTGTTTCCTAAACATTTTGGATGATATCATTGGGTCTATGGATACCAATTGTTTTTTCTTTGCAGGTAAATCATGTGAAACGTGAGTTGCATAACGTCTTTATCAAGAAGCTATATAGGTATGTCATATGCTTGAAAAAAACTTTTGTTTTGTTAATTTTGTAACCAACTACATCTGGTTGATCTTTAAATGAATTTGGTTATAAATTGTAAATCAACAACTTTTCACAGAATTTAGAACTAAATAGATCATAGTTGCAGCAAATAGCGATTCGCTGCCCTGAATCGCTGACAGACCAGAAAAAAAAATTTGATTTAACCTGGCCGCGGCAGCCCATTCTCGTGCACCAAGGAGAGGGAAAAAAAATGCATATTGACAGCAAATGCAGGCGCATCATCGTGTGTGAGCATTCGGCATCGATCTATTCATTGTTCCGGAGGCAGTGCTCAAAGGCTTTACGGGATTAGGGTTGCGTATCGAGCGAAATCGAAGAACGGAGATTTTTGGTAGCTATAGGTTTCATTTTTCCAATGTGTTTAGATTGAGCAATAAGCAACGAAATAGCCTGGTTTTTGATTGTGGACCACCTTTCTCCATGTCCACAGTAATTCCTATCATGCCAGTTTCAGTCGTTACGGCATGCCTAGCAAGATTTGAACGATGACCGCGTTTCGTTTTGCAAGTATTGTTTTTTTTCTTCTTTTTGCATATGGCTAATGGATGTTTTGTGGCAAGTATGGATGCTTGATATTGAGTGATGGATGGTTTGACATTCTTCGGTGATCTATCATCAATATCTTGGTCTCTTGCCCACTCAGCACAGTTTTCATGCGTGGCATGGATGCCACTCAAGGCAAGGGACCCATCACAACTAAATTTATCAACGGGGCATTTAGGGCTGTTATTGAGGACATTGGGGTGGAGCACGTGGTTCAAGTTGTCACAGACAACGCCACGAGCAGATGGGAGACATTATGATGAGAGAGCATCCCAGTGTGGAAACCATGTGCTACACATTCCGTAGACCTCCTCATTTGCTTGCTTTGCCATCTTTCTATGCTTCACACGTTGTTCTCAGCTCCTAACCCCTCTTCACGTTTCTCTAAACATTTGGTTACCGGTTTGTGTTGCAGATCACGTCTTAGGCCATGCGCGTGGTCAGCTTGGGAGACCACCCTTGGGTAGAGGTAGGGGCAGCCAGGGGGGGACGGGAGGGGGGGCGATAGCCAAACGTAGAGGGGGGCTGGACGGAGCACTAGCAAGACAGGCAGAGACAGCATAGGCAGAGGCAGAGGCAGATGCTCATCACGATGCATGGTTCCCTCGGATTCATCCATGGACTCCTCTGGTCTAGGCAGCACAGACTCTGATGATTCTAATTGTGAGGACGATGACGAGTCTTAGTTGTATTTTACTTTTCATTATGTTCATCAGATATTATTGTACTCCATTTACGGTGCCGTATGGCTCGATTTTGTATATAATGTTTTTTTGAGAGAGATCTATCAATCTCCTTAAAGTGAACTACCTAGTGAAACTACTTGCCAGCATCCATATCAAGTTGTGTTTAGCTGGTTCACCCTTCCATCAGAAGCATTTTGATTTCCATTTTCGTAATGGTTTTGATTTCAAATTCCCTCGAGTGAACTCTCTAGTGTAAGTGTCTCTGAAAACAGTATTTGTCTGGCTCTTGAACTGAGATAATGGTAGTTACAAAGGTCATAGCTATTGCATCATGCCCATTGCCATTGTATCTTTTGTAGATACAATGGCAATGGGCACAAAAGATACAATGGCAATGGGCATGATGCAATAGCTATGACCTTTGTAACTACCATTATCTCAGTTCAAGAACCAGACAAATACTGTTCTGCGTGTTGTTATTGATGGAGAAAGTGAGTACTGCCAGTACATTTCTTACTCATTTTAACCTTGATAGATAGTATAGCTAGTAAAATAGTTTAGGGTTTTTTGGTAAGGCTTGGTAGGGTTTGGAATGGTTCAATGTGCATTTCACTGCGTTTCAGTAAGGTTTAGTGCCAAATGTCCGTTCAACAGCATTTGTGGAATTTTATCACCTAGGATTATGGAGACTTAACCGCTTGTGGCGGACCATTACCCACTGGAAAATTATCTATTTGCAATCCTCTAATTTTCCTGTCTACTGATACCCGTATTGGGTTGTTTTAAAAAAAAAGAACGATTTGCAGCGTTTCTGGACAGCGATTCACAAATCATGATTCAAGATTCGTTAGTGCAACTACGGTACAGTAGTAGGCAGTCTTTGCTACTGTATGCTTTTCAATCGGCTGCCAAAGTGTAGTGAAATGTAAGATCAAATCACTGAATGAAAAAAATATGGCTGACCACTTTTTTAGAAGTAACCTCTGTTTCCTTAACTTCACAATTGTGCAGAGAATACTTATTAAGACTAAAATACCGATAATGATAAGCTTAGTGCACTGAATTTCGGGTTTTTGATATGTGTACTGAGATATTTTTCATGCAAATTTACAAGCTTCCATACATGGTGAAAGCTAACTACAATAATTGTCGCTAACTTCCGAGTTGTCAATTTCAATTAACTACAAATGTGGCTTATGACCTAGCAAGGCAATAATATACTGGTTATGCTCGATACTACTACAAAAATCAACATTTCATTTTGGCTCATTGAATTCGATTAACCTTTCTAATTATGAGGTTTTATCTACAGAGAAAGCCTTTTTGAAGAGCTGTTGCAGGAGAGAGAGGACGTTGTGATTAAGCGAAAGCGTTGTAAGGAAACATTGCGAGTTCTTCAACAAGCTGCTTGGGTATAAGTCATAAGCTTTACTTATATTTACGCTCGAGTCTTGCAACTTATATAAGCAACGTTCACTTATGTCTGTTCAGTAAATCAGATCATAAACTTACAGGCCGGCTGTGTGGCATTTTCATCCTTATTCCTGTGGCTTAAACATTTTCCTTACATATGTGGGGACAATGTCTTTTTTGTGGGAGAGGTTTATGCCAAATGTTATAGAACGACAATTGTAATGATATCAGCACTCAATTTATTTCTCTTGGAGCGTATAGTGCTAACCGTAGATGCCGTTCCGAAATAGAACGCATTTTAGAATGTTCCATTTCAAAACGTCACTCCTTTTCTTTTCTTTTTCTTAATGATAGTGTACTTTTATGATTGCATATTTAAAAGAAATCACTGATAATTAGGGCAACTTCTTAACCTCCACATATTTTAGGGCTATTAAGGATCTACCTCTTACCTCTTCCTAGTTCAGTCTTGTTTAATGCATTTAATAGCAAATCTAAATTCCTTTGTATGTGGCTCTAGTTAGGTCTAGTTTATTCTTATGTATCTGCAAATCTTGCTGTTTGGGATTTAACCATACTCATACCAAGTTTCAATTTTTAGGTGCTTCTGGGATCAAGGGCTCCTAATTGGTTTTCTTTTTTGATCTTGTATTAACAATTCAACACTCAGAATAAATGTACATGAGTTTTGATTTTCCCAAGAGAAACCTTCAGCTTTGTTTTGATTAACCAGCCAACATCTCTACTGTTTTAAACCAAAAGGTAAGCGTATTCTCAATAGACTAAAGTTTAGAATTTTCTGTCAAGAAATATACATTTGAAGTTGAAGTCTTTAAAGAGGGTAAACGTCATCTCAAATCTAGACAACTTTTAAAACATATATAAATATCTTCTAACAAGATTGGACAAACAGTCTACTTTTCTTCTTCTTAACAATTCATGCTCCTTGATCCCGCACCGAGGCCTTTGTCCAAGCTGCATTATTATCCTGCCATCATCCTCTTCAGATCAGACATAATTATCTTAGTTGTCCCTTTTTTCTTAACCATTTCTCAGATAGTGTCAGTTTTCTTTAGTTGTCAGTTCACCTCCTTGGAATCCATAGCAAAATCAACTCCTTGAGAACTAATCGTAAGGATGATCATGTTCTGTTGATTGAGACACAGAACGAAATGGCTTTTCTCATGTGTCAATGTCAACCATAACCAATCAAACGTTTGTAAGGTTTTATTGCCATTCGGCATGATACCATCTTATTCTTTACTTTTGAAGGGCCAGATTATCTTAGTCTCTTTGAAGTTCTTGTGTGGTAGTTCTTTGTATACAAAAGGTCCAGTTTACTGTCAGATGCCTGTCAATCTTGTCACTCCTCACAATACTAAGGCCAATCTATTTTTATTGTTGAAATTGAACTCTTTATTGCTCATTTTTTGCTTGAATATTAGGAGCTATGTGGGTCATCATATTGACAATTTGTGATGACTGTAGAATATTTCTTTCCAAAAAAACTGATGCCCGAGCTCCTTATGAAACTTGGTTCTACAAAGTTTATCTGTCAACAATTTTGCTCTATGTAATAGTTTTTAATTTGTAGCTGGCCTTAATCGATCCAAGACGGATTTCAGTATTTTGACTCGAGTTTGAACAGGTGAAAATTGAAATATTTCAAGGTGCTGCTCTAACATAGACTAGCAGTTGATCATGTTTTCGGCTACCAATCTATGCCTTACTAGCTGTAGGCCTTCAGAGTAGAGGTTACAAGTTTGAATGTGCTTCCATTAACAGGTGACATGATGCATTGCAGACTTTGGAGGAGCTGCCACTTGACTATGAGGTGCCTGTAAAGATTGTCCAACATGTGACAGATACATCAGCCCTTCCAGTCCCTGCAGGAAAAAGTGCTGCTATTCCTCAATCCTTTCATGCAGTGTCTAACGGAGAACTGGCTGGTTTAGCACCTCAATCTCCAAGTTCATCAAGTTATACGAGCTCACCAAGGTACACAAAGTCAAGAAGATCGTTTCATTTAGAGCCAGCAGTTGAGAATATCAATGGCCGTGCAAGTGCTGGGTACCCCACAATCAAAACCTAAAAATATTTGGACATCGTTGCGGCATAAACTTCGCTGAAAGGCTCCCTTATAGCATATCATCACCAAGGTCAGCTCAACCATTCAAAGGGCTCTTATACTTCCTGTGACAATTGGATGACATGGAGCCTGAGGCCCTTGGTATAGACGTGCATGCCTGCATCTCAATAAGTGAGGCATGGCTGCTATTAATGGCTAGAAATCCTAGAGCATATATGATTTTCATAGTAATTCTATGACAGGGAGCCTCAGAACTTGGTTGTAGAGATGCAAGCCTGCAATTCAATAAGTGGGCTGTTCACTCATAACAAGCTTTCATGTGCACAGTGCCACTGTTATGTATTTTAAGATATTATATTCTTTTCTATGCTGGCACTATCTAATATACGGGCCAGCAAACTTTAAAGGATGTCTCCAGTTCAAAATTTGTACTTGGTGGAATTGTACTATTGTTACTTTGTAGAAACTTTCCATCGTGCTACTTCATGTTTCAAGACAAAGATTGAAGTAGACGTTTCACATGATATCATTTGCTATCGCGTACAATTCCTATCAAATATCATCTTCAACAGGCTCCTTGTACTTGCTATATGGTGACCTTTGGTGTTTTATTTCACATCATCTTTATTTTTGCTCATTGCTTGAATATGCATTGATCATAAAAAACCAAGCAAGCTGCAACAAAGTAGAAAATTCTCAAGGATTCTAGACAATTTTCCAAGCAAAAGTGAATGAGCGCAAAGGGTTTATCCCTTGTAAAAGGAGTGTTTCAATGTCTATTCAGTGTTGATTGGAAATTGAGTTGCTTAGGAACGTCCCCCGTCTGCTATGCAAACTAAGACACTGCATGTCCATAACAAACACAGCCCTCCATCAGATCTTTGCATGCATGCGGACACAATCGATCTTCCTTTGGTGTCAACTACGTTAGTTTGCTGTTAGCGGCAGCAGTGATTTCAATTAGAATTCAGTAGTATTCATAGACAGATTGAATCTTGCTTTTTGCGCTGGTGATCTACGATGGTTCAGACCTGTCATGAGGTTTCTAGTCTGAAGACGACTGGATTATAACTTAACAGTGCTGGTTGCCCTACCAAGGCGTGCATCACTCCACGCACCTAGCATCCATTGCAATCAGGATCGATTCAGACATCTCTCTGACTACCCAACAGCCAGCAACTGTGCCCTGCCCTGCTTCATTAAGCGAGAAATTATCAAGGGGTGAAAACGTTGGTTTGCAGAAAGGAAAAGAGCGAACTGTCCAAGACTAAACAGATTGGTTGCCAAAAACTCCGTTGGTGAGGGCTTGAAATTGGCGCAAGTTTTCTAATTTTTTCAGCTCAAAGGAATGGATCTACAAAGCATCAATAGTGAAGAACGGGAGCTTGAGCAAGCCAGCCACTTTGTTCTTGGTACCACCGTGTTGCTGAATTAGTTGCCTTTGGTAGAACTCCTCACGTTGCCTGTTTTCGAGAAAGGATTCAGGTTTTCCTTGATCCATGCAATTTGGCAAACCAGGCGGAGCTTCCTTGTTCTTAAGGGGTTTATTGGGCCAAAATTCTTGTTGCTGCTGCCAATCTGCCAATCGACTTCTGATCAATTGGGGATCAACCAACAACTCCACTGTCTAAAGAACTCCATGCAAAGCTAAAAGTCCTCATGGACATGATTAATTTCATATGCAGCTGCTTTTGATACGAACTGACTGGCGGCTGCTTCTGATACGAATTGACTGTCCATATGCGGTTGTTGCTGCTTCTGATACGAACTGATTGTTCATATGTTCATATGCGGCTGCTTCTGATACAAACTGAATTGTAGAAGAAAAAGGACCTTTCTACAACAACAAAGAATTGCAGCTAGGTTCAACCTATAAGGACAACTTAAAAGTGCGACTATTGGTTTGTCAGTGGCTCTCGGACTTACTACCCTCACAAAAAACCTATCAAACGACAGATTTTTCGGCAACATTTTTCAAGACTTCTATTTGCGGCATTTCAAGTATTTTCAATGGATGATGGCAATGCGGGGATTCGCAATATGGATCAAAGTGCAAATCAACACAAAAAGAAATCTGCTTGACCATCCCTTCCATCCCCACCTCCCTCTCATCGTCCATGAATCACCAATTGTTACATCTCTTCCTTCGCCTGCATGGTGGTGTTGGCTTAGTATCTTTTGCTTGCATCACACCAGTTGCTTTTCTCGGAAGATGGGCTCTTGTTGCCTCTGCTCTAGTTTTCAGGTTTCAGTAGGGTAACTAGCCTCTTCTTGATATGGCTCATGTGGAGATTGGCAATTTTGCTTGTCAACACGCTCTTTACATTGCTCGAGGTTTACTTCCACCGCTTGTATAACCTTTTGTGCCTCCCTTTGAATCTCTGGTGACAAATTAGTGAAATGTGTGGCCATCAAATAATGTCGAAGTTTCTTAATCGCATAAATCATAGCCAGTGCCTCCCGCTTTGTGGTCGAATAGATTATCTCTGAATCAATGAGCTGTCGACTAGCAAATCGGACTGGGAAATCCTTTTTGTGTTCTCCTGGCTGGGTTAGGACGACTACTATTGCATATTTTGATGCGTTTATATGCACATGAAACTCTATGAACCAATTGGGTGGACGTAATATTGGTGCTGAGAGACCAATGCATCTTTTAGTTTCTGGAAAGCCTGTACGGCCTCTTTCGTCCAATGTGGTTCCATTGTGAGCTTGTAGATTGATCATGCTAACTCCGCAAAGTCTGATAGATTTACATGAAGATCCGATAGACACCGTGGATCGTTCCTGGTGGTGGCAGATCAACACTGATCCTTATCTTTGACAGGTCTATGGCGATCTCGTGTCTTGATATTATATGGCCGAGAACGAGGCCATGTGTCACCCAAAACTGACACTTTTCTGGATCAAAGATATCTGATATTCACGACATTTCATCAGCACCTTTTTCAAATTGGATAAGTGCTCAGAGTTAGGCCCGTGCATGCACATGTCCAAACGGCATCACCTTGTAGGCATAGGTATCCCATTCAGTGGCGAATGCTATCTTGTGCTGATCTTGCAACGCTATTTTCACTTGATCGTAGTTGTTGAAACCGTCTAGAAAACTGTAGGCTTTTGCTTTTGCTACTCTGTCCAGAACACTTTTTGTAAATGGTAAGGAGAAATGATCCTTCTTTGTAACTGCGTCTAGTGCTTTAAGGTTCACACAAATTCGCATTTTGTCGTTCTTCTTGGGTACTATGACTATCGGTGATATCCACTCCGCGTGCTCCGACATCTAGTAACTTCTACAACTCCTGTTTGATCAACTCCGTGTAGTTAGGATTGCAACGATAGTATCGACTCACCTTGGAGATTGCTTCATCCACCAAGGTTATGGTATGCTGAACTACTATTGGTGGTTTATCTTTTAGATCCTTGTAGTTCCATACGAAGCAATCTTTGTATTCCACCAATAATGCACATAGCCTTGTGATTTGAGTGGGTGTCAGCTGTTCTCCCACATGCACGATCTTCTCTTCTTCACCTAGCTCAACTAAATTCATAGGCTGTGTCCGCACAGATCCTTCGAAGATTTGTTCTACTGGTTCCTGATTATGGTCAGGTTCTCTTTGTGCTTGTGGCATCATGATTACTACATCGTCTAATGTATAGTTCTTGAAGGTTTCTGGCATCTTGTGAACTGGCGTTCGACGAGATTCCTCTTTCAGTATGTTGATCTTAGCACGACTTGTAATCTTAGGATTATCAGTCATCTGTGAGGATGATGACGTTGCATCTGGGTCCATTCGAACTGACTTCAAAGAGTCCGATACTTTCTTTTTTTCTTTCTTGCCCATTTAATTGAGTTCATTCTTGTTGTCTTTCTTAGGAACTGGTGCAATATTCGCTTCATGATTACGCATATCAATATCCACCACAACTATTGCCTCTTCCGGTAGATCGCTCCATCGGATCACTTGGCTATATCGCTGTTTCAATTGATTCTTCTTGTTGACGTGCCTTGGGTGGATCTATCTTAGAGACTTTTGCGATGGTCAATCTCTGAGGTGGCTGAGCTGGTACTTTCCTTATTCCATAATGATCTGGGTCCATATGTTGCAGGACCTGCTCATCAGTCAGCTTGTCTCCTTGTTGTAGGTAAAAGCATGTTGCCAAGGGACTAAATCATCGTCCACAGGGTTCTCAATAGCTTCCTTGACAGCCATGCTACATTGATCATATTCATCCGAAAAGTAATTGGTGTGTCTAAGGTATAGCACTTGGGTGAAGATGTGCTAGGTTTTGGATCTAAATTCGATTGACAAGCATGCCCAGCCATACAGTCAACGGTTGCCAATGCGTCCGTCCATCTCACGATATCTGTCTCAGAGTCATAATGACCTCCCCTAGCTTGCCTTGGGCGATCATTTGTGTGATCAGTGGTGGACAATCCGTCATCAGCTTTTGGTGTAATTGGTTTCACTGCCCACGTGGTTGGATCAACCATTACAGCGCACTCTCTATTTTCGAAGGTGATTTTTCCGGTTCCCCAGTTGTCAATCACTTGCGCAATTCTCAACCAAGGTCTTCCTAGTAAAACGTGGTAGGCAGAAGGGGACTCTGGTATGTCCATCACCACAAAAGTGATTACAAATTGCATTCCCACTATTTTCACTGGGATGTCATCAACTACACCTTTTGGTTTTACACATGATTGATTTGCTAACTTGATGGCAAATTTTGCTGGTTTCAATCCTTGCAAACCCCATTTTCGATACAAGGTAGTGGAGATCAAATTTGCACCCGATCTTCCATCTACCACTATCGCTTCGTCCTCGAATCTCTTATGCTTGATAGGCAGGGTAATGTTGTGTTCTTCACTTTCCCATGTTGCCCCGATATGGAGGATGTTGCTCGTTCCTTCGTAGCCCACACAATATAAGGGCTCTTCCGCTGCTATTTCTGGTTCCGCTTTGGCCCATTCAGCGAGGATGCTCTTGGCTTGAGGTGCAATCCGCAGTAACTTCCCAAGAGATAAGTTCACATGGCTAGATAGTAAACTGGTGAGCACACATGTCTACGGAACCTTTGGCACTCCATACGAAACGGTGGTTCATGATAATGCAAACAATCGTTTTGTTTTGTTCGCACTGGGGAGGCTGCTGGTTCTTCCGTACGTTGAGGTTCTACAGGAGCTTCTCGTGCTTGTGCAACTTCCTCTTCTTGTGCTTTCTATACCCAATGGCGGACCTTATGGTATATCCTTCCTTCTTCTCTCACATTCGGATATGGTCCTGCAGCTGAGGGTTGGTCGTTGGCCATTGATACTGATGGAGGTGGTGATGGGGCCACTCCCTTTCGTTTCTACGCTCGCGTAATTGCTAGCACTGGAACATGAGGGTTTTGCTTTTCTTGTGGTGTCCTTCTTGGAACTGCTGTTGGTTGTATTGTGATTAAATTCAAGGGTGCACTTATGTAACGAATTTCATGATCGAATTCTTGCATCAATTCAACCCGAGCCTTTCTCCCCCGAAGATCATGGTGATTTCAAAAATACTTAAGAGGCTGGTGATCCGTATACACTACAAACTTACTACCATACAAGTAGTGTCTCCAGGATTTTAGTGCATGGATTACAACAAACAATTCCTTTTTCCTGCATAGTATAACACAACTAAAGACCAGTGAATTTTTTGCTCTCAAACACTAGTGGCCTATCCAGTTGTAATAGAACCGCTCCAACTGCAACATCACTTGCATCCGTTCTCACGACGGAAGGTAAATATGGATTTGCAATTTGTAACACGAGACTTGAAACAATCATTGTTTTAAGTTTCTCAAAACATTGATTCAATTTCTCGTTCCAACGGACTAGGTTGATTCCCTTTTTTTTTTTTTTTTCCTTAACAAACCCTTTCGTCAGATTATTAAGTGGTGCTGCTAACTTAGCATAATCCTCAATAAATCTCTTGAAGAAAAGTGTAAAACCTAAAAATGACTTTACTTGCCTCACAGTTCCCGGAATTGGCCACTCAATCACAATGTTGATTTTATCCTCGTCAATCTTGATCCCATTTACTGTGATCTAATGATCGAGATAAAGCAACTCTTGCTTAAAGAATTCACACTTGGACCATTTAGCGTAGAGTAACTCCCGACGAAGTTTTGTCATGACGATTTTTAAGTGTTCTACGTGTTCCACCAAGGATTTATTAGTAAACGAGAATGTCGTCTAAGAATACAACCACAAACTTCCCCAAATATGGACGAAACAAATCATTCATCATTTATTGGAACGTTGCTGGAGCATTCATTAATCCAAATGACAATAGAATTCATAATGACCAAATCTAGAACAAAATCCCGTCTTTTGGACATCATCCGACTTAATTCTTATTTGATGGTATCATGTCCTGAGATCTATCTTGGTGAAATACCGAGCTTCACCCAAGCGATCTACAAGGTCATCCATCCTGGGTAATGGATATTTATTTTTGATAGTCACTTTATTAAGACACATTTGGAAACCTCCATCTTTCTTCGCTTTAAGAAGAACAAGAGCGTCCCATGGTGATTTACTAGGTTGTACATGCCCCATCCTCAGATAGTTTTCTATTTGATTTGAATTATCTGTCTCCTCCTTCTGAGAGAACCTATAAGATTGTCTAGAGACATGTTGACTTCCTGGAATTAACTCAATCCTGTGGTCTACTGACTTAGACGGTGGTAAACCATGAGGTAATTCAGATGGAAAAACATCCCTAAATTCATTTATAATATGTTCTTTCATTGCTTGTTCATGATCTAAATTTACTGAGTTAAGAATTGCTGAGAATTCACAACCATTTTGATTTATCTCAAGAACATTTACAACTGGAATAGCACATATTGAAAAAACTTCATACTCAGAATAATCCAATGTTTCCATTTCATTAACTATAGAAATCTGATCTAACACACGTACAAAATTACTGCCAAATAATGTAATCACCTTATTACCCTCCTTGAAAGTGAGAACATGCTTCTCAAAATCAATTAACAGAGAAGGCGATTTACTAAATAACCATTCGTAACCTAAGATTAAATCCGTACGGGCTAAGTCTAAAACATGAAAATTAACTAATCATGTGTGTCCTTGCATCAAAACTGGGAGCTTCGGGACTTTTACGTTCCAAGTCTCCAACTCTGCTTCTGGAGCTAGATAAACTTTATATCTATGGTTGCTGGCTTCAATTTCCAAGCTGAGTTTCTGCACAAGATGAGAATTAATAAAATTATGAGTTGAACCACTATCCAATAAATTACTCACTTCTTGATCTTTAACTATGCAGATTAAATCGAAAAGTTCATTAGGCAAAAAAGAAGTAGTACTAAAAGAACATTCACACTCACAATCAGTCAGGTTCATTTCCAAAGTCTTACCATTGCCTCCTGGGATCTCAATCATGTGAGCAGACACTTTCTTCCTTTCTAGACAAAATTTTATCATATGTCCCAAGCTTCTTACAAACGAAACATAAGTTCTCTTTCTTAGCCTTTTTCCGGGACATAGATTTTTTAGATCTCTTTCTCTTCGGCTTCTTGGGTTCCAATGCTGCTTGATAAAATTCGTCAAAATATTTTGCTTGGTCTGGACCGCGCTTCTTACCCTTCTTGGTTTTCAAAGTGGTTGAAATTTGCGCAAACTGCTTCCTGGATGCCACCACTGTGGAATCATATGCTTTCACAATCCGAAACGTATCCTCGAGGTTTTGAAGCACAATTCACCTGCATTCATTCTGTTAGTCGGCTGGCAAACCTAGGACAAACTGCCAAAGTGCCAACTTCGCATCGAATGATGGAAAACTATCCCATAGGTCCATGAATTCTTGGATATAAGAGACTAAACTCTTTGTATCCATCCCGCAGTTCACGAACTTCAGGCAGTAGTCAACGTCATTAGCAATTATGAATGCTTTCTTGAAAACTTCCGCAAACACATCCCAAGTAGTTGGGTTCACCGGTAAATCTCACCTCCACGATGACGCTTTGCCGCATAAGAACAATACGACACTTTTAATTTTCTTCTCATCAAGAATACTGTGCAGATTGAAGTAATTACTCCACTTGGCCAGCCAATCCTCGACGACTTCAGGTTTCTTCTCCTTCTTCTCCCCCACATAAACCTCTGGTTGAAAACCGAGATTGGGTGAAGACATCAATTTGACTTGATTCAACAAAACCTCCATTTGCTGATCTCTCATCTGATTACGATAATTCATATCATTGGACGCCGTACTCAACTGCAGACAAATCACCATATAAAATGGCGCACCTAGATTCGCAGTTTGATTTGAAGTTTCTTTGGCCATCTCGATATATTTATCTTGAAAATTACTAAATTTAGTTAATATCCGATTAACTCATAGTGAAGCACAGTTGACCAAAAAACTGACTGAAATTGACTCCAGCATGGTCAAATCACTATTTTTAATCAATTTCGTAGATATTCCAAGAAATTGGAAAATACTAAAATTTTTGAGTTTTCGCACTTTTAATTTTTAATTTTTTTTTTTTTTTACGTTTCCTAAAAATTCGTAAAAAACCATTGTCAGCTATTAAGCAACCGAAATCGAAAACTCGATTCACTGTTCGATTCTTAATTTTACTACAGTAATGTCCATCAGGCATGCAAGCCATGCGACATTAAACTGATTTTTCACAATTACAAAATTTTACGTAAAATCCAAGTTCTATGGAAATTGTCAGCTATAAAACCCAGTTTTGTATCTATCAGTCAGAGTACATGCTGTGTATAACCACTCAAAATAGATCTAAACCACTCATGCATGTCAGAATCACTCTGAGAATCAACATGCAGACACTCTATGCAAGCACAGTACCTCAAAATAGGAAACTGACTTGCATGCAATTATGACAATTTGAAATTCTACCAATTTTGCTCACAAAATTGCAAAACTTCAAATGATTATATCTTTGTCTACATGACACTAAATTGGGTGCTATAAAGCTCAGTACAGAGGAAGACCTAGTGAACAAGACTCTTGCCACATTAGCCTGCCACCTAGGATTCACACATGCAAGTTCAGAATAGCCAGAAAACCTGTAGGAGGGCGCACTTTTTTCAAGCCCAATCTGCCTAAAAACTTGCAAACACTCAACCAAGCCTAAAAGTGATAATCCAAACAGTCTTAAATGGTCTTTAAGAGTTCCATGAAGCCTTCATATAGATTCTATGAAGCAGTATGGGCTGAGAGCCATAATTTCTTGATTTCTAGAAGTCAAAATTGCTACAAACTTGATGGAATTGAAACATAAGCCTCTACCCATCAATTTACAGGTCTGATAGCTTGCTGGGAAGGTAAAAAGGAATACAAATCATGCTATAAAAATCCAGAATGATCCCCTTATGGATTTAGAGAAATCCACCGCCCAAAATTCACCAAAATTGGTCAATTTTTGACTTCCTACAAACCCAATTGCTAGAATTCTTGGCTCTTACTTCTAGGACAGTTTCAAAAGACTATGATTCATCCTTTCCCAGCTTTAATTGATGTTCAACAACCTCCTACCATCCAATTTCATGAAAAAACAAGCAAAAATCATGGATTTTGGCCCATTCTAGGCTTTTTCACCATGACATATTGGAATTTAATGGCAAGAACGTTCTTCTAAACCACATGCAATCCTATTTACAGAGTTATAACCATCCTATTGATCTGAACTTGCTGGATTTTGAATTCTACCATCAATTTTGTGTCAAAATCATGGAAAACAAGCCAAATTTGGCCACAAAAGAGCCTAGAATTTAAATACATGGGAAGATCCAACATGCAAATTGAATTTCAACTACTTCAAAGTGAATTAACTTGCTAGAGATTTTAGATCCATAACTAGTTTTGAGTTACATATGCAAAAACTCCAAAAAGACAACTAAAATTGATTTCCTAGCACAATTCTCCATAAACAACAACGAGTTTGAGAGAGATATGGATCATGCAAATTGAACTTGAGAAGATCCACCAACTTGCAACCTTGCTCCTCTCCTTGGATGAGAATACTACTTGATTACCACCAAGCTCCAATGAAAAGCACCACCTCTCCAAACTTGTAAGCCTTGTTCTGATACCACTATAAGGGAAGCTCCTTAGATCCTGCTTACAAATCACAAACACAATGGATAACACACTATGGAGAAACCACCCAACCAAGTAGAAGCATCCAATCAAACTCTAGAAGCTTCACCCCCAAGCCAAGGAACAAGAAGCATGAATGTAGAGTGAGAGTCTGACAATGAATCCACAACCATAATGAGGAGTAGGGCGAGTTTGGACCCAAAATATAGAGCCAAAACCATCCCAGACACATAGCCATGCATAGCCTAAGTTTCCTATACATAGATTCTTCAAGAATAGAGTCCTAAGCATGGACCAACTATTCATAGTATTGCTATTGATAACTCTACACATGCATACACTGTCTCATACCTTGTCTAAACTCCATTTAGTGTGTTCTGGGCCTCACAAGGATATTAGTTACTTTTGGGTCACGTCCAGTATGACGTGGCATAACTAACAGCTTGTTTCACTGGAGTACCATGTATCCAAGACTAGGAGTATACCGTATTCTATGTACTGGTCATGGACATAATAAATCATCTACCCTTGCACTTATTTGCCACTATTCCGTGGTCACCGAGAATTGAATAAAAAATTGCCGCGACTGGTTTCCAACATACAGCCCAACAGATTGACTAGTTCTAAAGTCTTCCTTGCCTCTTGACATTCTTCATTACCCAATTTTCTTTTTGCAAATAAAGCACTCAGGCTAGTTGCTATGGTTTTTAAAATTGAAATAAAGGTCTTGCTCTTGTCTTCATGGTTTATAGGCCAAGTCATAGTAACACTTTTCCTCGTAAGACTACACGTTTAACTTCTTATAACTTCAAAGGAAGATGACTTGTTACATATATGCAAATCAAAGTGTCCACGCAAAGTAAGAAACTAGTTCCTCATTGACATTATTTTATATTTTGCCATCTATTTAAAATTTTCATCCTCCTCTAATTCTTCCATTTATGGGAAAAGTTCCCAAATGTCTTTTGCCACGTGGTGGAATAGATCATTCCACAATAGGTCACTATGTTGTAGATAGGATATTGAGGAGTTATGAAGTAGCAACTTGTCAAGTTTGTTACTAAATATGCATGTTTTATTTCCCCCCACTTAAAATTTTTAGGTTATTATCCTTAACCAATTCCACCAAATTATGTTCCTGGAAGATCTATAAGTGGTGTAGATTTTAAAGTTAGTTCCCATTGTGCTCCCATGTCACCACTAAACATATCACATCAAGTCCAATAATGTTTTCCTAGAGCTAAGGCCTTATATAGGGTGATTCCATCACAATTTCAAATATGTACCTTAAGGGTCTTTGATTCATATGTTGTATTGCCTTCGTTCTTTGTATTGTATGATATGATGGCCTTAAAATGTGTCTATATGAACTCCATTTGCCTTTTGCTCTCTACAAGATTCTCTTTCCGGTGGTCTTAAAAAAGCATGATTCGTGGGGTATATCCTTCCATGTATTAGAAACTAAAAGTTCTCCTTTGGCCGAACAAAAATAAAGTCTCTCTCTTTCCCCCATTTTGGAGTGGAAAGGTGACATGTGAGTAGTGATCTCTCTCTCTCTCTCTCTCTCTCTCTCTCTCTCTCTCTCTCTCTCTCTCTCTCTCTCTCTCTCTCTCTCTCTCTCTCTCTCTCTCTCTCTCTCTCTCTCTCTCTCTCTCTCTCTCTCTCTCTCTCTCTCTCTCTCCTGCGACTTCACAATCTTATTATTTCTACTGATAAAGCTACATGTGATGCTGCTGGTCCTAAAGATAGAATCTTTTGCCTTGTGGATCTTATGACTACCATGGATTGGATTAAAATTTACATGGATTTTATTGGAAAAAAGGACACCTTGAATATTGTTGTGTATATTGTAATGCTCATATTTGGAAGATATCTGCTTGTTTGAAAAAAGAAAATGGTGCTGGGACGTCTGATATTGCTACCCCCATTGAACCCTCTCTTTCTCCACATCCGATGATTTTTGTTGATGACCTTGATGAAGAAAGTGCTTCCCAACTAGACTCCTTCTCACAAGAAATATGTGAAATAGACAACTAACCTTCCTTAGTTTTGTCAAGCCAAGAGTTGCCACCTTTGGTCCCCTGTGGAACTATCAAGTTAAATCTACCAAAACCGCCTACAAGCTATGGAGTCTTCCTATTGTGAATTTTTTGGCACCAATCTCTATTGAAATATGGATTACTCTTGCCCATCTTACTGATGCTGAAGTCCATACCTGCAAGCAAGTTGCTTTACATAAAAATCCTGCTTTTGACACTCCCATTGCCTTTGATACTGTCATCAAGATGAGCAAGTTTGAGCCTTCAAGATGTCCTATTACCAATGTGAAAAATCATGCATCAACTACACATAGTTTGTGAAAACTCAATAAGAACTTGTCATAAACACTTACATATCATATGCTATTGTCCCTGTCTGTGCAACAATCATACAATAACAGTACTCACATGTGTGGATTCATATACATAAGAAAAACAACATTATATACACAAAAATTCACTATATCACCACCAAGATGTAAGGGATTGATATAGAAACCAAAAGAGGTATTTTTTATAAGAATGAATGAGAGGAGAATGATAGAGATTAATTTTTCCCACACTTGTATGATTATCTATAGCAGCCTCTTGACTATTTAGATGATCTTGCCTAAGCTTATCAACTTATGGAAGTTTCTAGGTACTTGCCAACAACCTAGACTAACTTGACTAGATTCAATGTATCTCTTCTAACAAATTAGGGTAGGCCCGAATCCGACCTTATCCACCTGTATACTTGCTAAAATAATAAAGATACTATTTTCAAATATCTCTAAGTTTTCATGTACAATTGGCCTTAGTATGCCAAATAGCAAATGAAAAAACTAGTTGAGTTTCTTCACACTCTCTCTTCAGCTAGTTTTAGCATAGTTTTAACCATACAACTTTGATCCAACTTTAGAATGATCTCCATCGTATGTATAGACCTCCTTTCTATGGTTTTATAGTGACTTTCATGATTGAGAAAACACTACAACACTTGCCGCGATTTGTGACGTGAATCGCGAGTCTATTTTTTTTTGTTCGTCACGGACGTCGCAATAGGAATGTCAGAATACGACGTCTTTAAAAGATGTCAGATTCCGACTGCCATGGCCTGCCGACGTCCTAATGACTCTATCGAGAAGTTGAATGCCAGGAGTGACGTGGACGTCGGATTTCGACGTCCAATTATCGACGTGTAGGATCTGACGTGGATGTTGGAATCCGATGTCTATTCTAGCAAAACTTGTTAGAGAGAGAGAGAGAGATGAGACGAGAGGAGAAAGAAAGGTTTCGTAGTTAGAAACAAAAAATTAGCTCAAAAAGGGATAAGACGAACACGAACGAGAAACAAAACACAAACAAGAAACGAGAAACGGTTCGTGCGCAGCGGAACGAGCTATATGACTCTCTCCGTAAGCATGACTATGCCTATCAGAATGAGCAGAATGTTAGTGATGGAAATCACGGTCATTGTTGATTACATAGACAAACCTTAAAAAAATGAAGCGCTAGAAGAATAATTTGTCGCGAATAGCAAGGCAAATTATGTGTCGCGAATGATTTGCGAAGAGCTAGACAATGCTCGACTGATAATTAGTCGCGAAAGATTCATGAATGACAAGACTAAATTTTAGTCGTCTATTATCAAAATGAGCAACTAGAAAAAAAAAATCAGACAGAATGAATAATAAGCATAGCAATATTAACACTGATCTGAATGCAGAACAAAGAACTGTTATCAGATTAAGTATATCAAGTATACATGTCAATAATGCGGTAGAGCACAAGACAATAGCGGCCGAAACCGCGTGCCCTATGAAGCTAATTCAATATGTAAAGGAATGAAACCTTATTACTGAAACTAAAGAATCGATGCACAAGGCATCTACTTCGTCTATTTCTCTGATAAGTTTCTGATGCTAATTTACATACACTTGATCTTCAATCAATGGTCTCTGATCAATCAATCTCATCTCATCTCCTGAATACGCAAATGGTATTCAATATATATACATAATGAAAGTACAGGTGGATGTGCTGTCTGAAGGAGATTGTGGGTGGCTACAGTCGTTGTCCAGTCTGTTAGTGCAGCTACATGGGGTGAGCGTGAAAAGGATGCGACGTCAGCCTTCGTTGAGGTGAACGTTGGTTGTCACCTGAACATGTGTAAAAACACAGTGTCGCGATTACTTCGTCTTTTCTTCGCCTGTGAGAATTTGCATGTTAATATGCAAACTGCGAGACAACACGAGTAAATATGCAGCATGATGGAGGTAGATTAAAATGGGATTTAGGAGAGTAGAGAAATATATCCAACACCCCCTCTTAATCTAGATCCGTGAATGTCTTGATCTTCAGACTAAGCAGTGCACAAAATTTGCTATGTGCATTAACACTGAGTGCTTTCGTGAATATGTCTGCAACCATGTCCTGCGTTCTACAGTACGTTAAGCTTACTTCCTTGTTGAGAACTTTGCCCCTGATGTAGTGATATCTGATTTCAATGTGCTTACTCCTAGAGTGAAATCTAGGGTTGGCCGATAAGGCAATAGCACTCTGATTATCACAAAATAAAACTGTAGGGCTGTACTGATTCAGATTAACATCTGACAATAAATCTCTCAACCAAAACGCTTCCTTGATAGATTGAGAAGCAACAATGTATTCTGCTTCTGTAGAAGAAAGTGCGATAGAAGTTTGCTGACGACTGTTCCATGAGATAGGACCGTCGTTGAAGAAAAATGTTAATCCAGATGTGGATTTACGATTGTCTACATCTCCTCCCTAGCTTGCATCAGAATAACCACTGAGCTGATGAAGATTGTCGTTGCTGACATCTCCATAGCAGATGCACTGGTGCATGGTAGCTCGAATATATCTCATGACTCGTATGAGAGCCTTCCAATGGGAAATGCCAGGATTAGCCATATATTGGCTGAGTGAGCTTACAACAAAAGAGATATCTGGTCTTGTACAGACCATTGCATACATGAGAGATCCAAGTATCGATCGATAATAATACTCTCTCATTTGCTCCTCTTTCTGCTTGGTCTGGGGACATTGGTCCTTTGATAGGTGCAGGCCTGGATCCATTGGTGAGTGAGCTAATTTACGATTCATCAAATTATATCTGTTAAGAACATTGTGAGATACCTTTGTTGAGTGATGTATATCAGTCACTTTGCTCTGTCTCTATGGATCTGAATTCCCAGACAGAAGTGAGCTTCGTCCAGATCAGTCATGTCAAACTCTGAAAACAGCATCTATTTCGAATCCTTGACCATATTGGTATTGTTGTTGAAGAGCAATGTATCATCCACATATAAGGTGATGATAATAAAGGATTGTTGTACTAACTTGGAATAGACGTTGCAATCAACAGTGCTTGGTTTAAATCCTTGTTCAATGAAGAATGTGTTGATCCTCTGAATCCAAACTTTGACAGACTGTTTCAAGCCGTACAGTGCTTTGTGGAGTTTACAGACATGATTTTTCATACCTTCCAAAACGTATCCTTCAGGCTGGATCATGTAGATATGTTCTTGTATAACTCCATTCAGATAGGTTGTTTGTACATCAAGTTGATGCACTTTGAGGTCGGCAGCTGCAGCATAAGACATGAGCATTCGGATCGACGAATGTTTGACTACTGGACTGAAAGTCTCGCTGTAGTCGACATTGGGAATTTGGGTGAATCCTCGTGCTACCAGTCTTGCCTTCCTTTGATCAATTGCTCCGTTGGCATTGTATTTGATCTTAAAGATCCATTTGCAATCAATGATATTGTAGCCAATAGGAGCTTCGACTAATAACCATGTCTGATTCTTGATCAGAGAGGAATACTCTCTGCCCATAGCTTCTCTCCAGAGATCAGAGTATGGTTGGCTGAGTGCCTCTTCGACCGTTGTCAATTTTTGTATCAAGAGACAGACAGACTCTCTAAAATATACCTTGTGGGCTGTGTGCGCACTCGGCTTGATCTTCTAGGAGGATTCGACTGATTCAATATCTTTGTCTGATTCGCTGTCTCGAAGTGGGTCGACAATAGACACGTCTGAGCTAGAAGCTCGGACTGTCATGTCAATGACAAGTGATGAGGGTTCTTCTTGAGCAACATCCTTGCCTTTGAGGTCGACGAATTGATCCTCGATGAAGACTATATCCCGGCTATACAAGATTTGCTGGGTAACCTTCGTCTTCTTCAAGGATAGCATCGGTCATCACATCTTTAAGTTGATCATAAAGGTCAACTAGTTTGAGTTCACGGCGGATGTTTTTAGGCAATCCAACTAAAAATAGTTTTATGGCCATGCGTTCAGTGATATTTTCATCAACACATTCTACTTTGAGATGTTTAAAACACTCAATGTAGTTTCGAACAGACTCTTCACGACGCATCTTGATATGAGTAATTTGAATGAATGGGCTCTGAGTCAGTTTGGATGGTTTGAAACGCTTGATGAGAGCGTCCTTGATGGTGGTCCAAGAAGCAAGATCAGGAGTTTCGAGATTCAAGTACCACTCCTTGGCGGTGCCATAGAGTACCATGGGAAATAGGTGAAGCTTTTCAGTTTCAGAGGTATCTCCATAAAAACAGCATGCATTATCAAAGTCTTGGAAAAATCGGACTAGGTCAGATTCGCCATCGTACTTTGGTGCATCGATACGTGGAATTCTTCGTTCCATTCGTGGAGGAGTTGGATTAGAAGATTCAGCATAGTCACGAGACATGATGCAGAATACAAATGAGCAGGGCAGGACTATAATTGACAAAAAGGGCAGTTTGCTTGCAGATTGGATAGTGTCGGACAAAAACTGGTCTTTCTGATTGATATAGAATTTGCGGACAGGCTGAGAAATTGTGGAGAGGCAGACAAATCTAACTGTAATACTCGCGAATTTTGAACAAGTATTTTAAATGTCAGAATAGTGATTTTTTTTAGATTTCCTGGAAAAATTTGGCGATTCAGAATTCGCAGATAGTACAGGGAAATCGTGCTTTGTGAGGGCAAATTCTTAGGCTTGATGGTGAATTCTAACAGAGAGGTTTGACTGGCAGATAGGAAATATAGAGAAAGATGTGATGTTTTGTCAGTAAACGGGCCAAATCCGTGAGATAGAATTCGCGGAGCTGCTGAAGGACTGATCTTAATGAGATCTAGCCTCAGTGAAGTCGGGAATTCTAAGACAAAGATTTTGATGAGAAATAAGGGATTTTGACAGTATAACAGGCTGTTTTCTCAAAATCTGACTGTGGTCAGAATTCGTGGAGGTGATAAAATGAAAGGTCAGGGTCTGTTAGGGCTGCAGACAGACTGGCAAATTTTGATATACCTGTTTGGTTGTGAAAAAGGTCACTTGGGTCACTTCTTTTGAAGAAAATGCCCAAGTTGACTCTTTTGTTGCTTCCTCCCGGTTTGAGAAGTTGCTTTACAGTGTAGGATCTGGAGAGACGACGCGTGTTGTTTGTTGGTAGATAGAGATAAGCACACAAGCAAACATACAACATGGAAGCAAGAAATAAAAGTAAAAAAAGAGAAGAAGCTAGGTAGAAAAATACTTAAAAAGCGGCAATGGCGCCAATGTTGGAAGTATTTCTAGTGAGTGCGGTGGCTAGATCTACTTACGGGTGTAGTATAGGGATGTAGAGATTCGTCCACTTTTTAAGTTTCTACAATAAGCTTCAATGGGAATATGGACAGGAATGAGAGCACTAAGGCTTACTCAACTAGTGCCCGAAACGAAAATAAACTAATTAGTAACAACAATAAAAATCCTTGCTAAGGCTTAGCCAACTAGCAAGGTGGCTAGACTAATCCTAGATTAACACCCGAAGGGTAATAAAATGAGATTGCGGCTAATACTAAGCAAATAAGCAATAATGAACATGCCACAATAAAACCGATGAAAAGGAGGCAAGAGGAGGCCCGAGCACCTTCCCTCAAGCTATGCACCTTTCCAAGGGGAACACAAATGAACTAGAATGATAATTCTCCAAAATAGAGAGCAAGATAGCTTAATCTCAAAAGTGTTATGTACAATGCAAATACCTCTCCTTTTATGGCAAGGAGGGTCTTCCATAAGTGTCTACTAACTTATGGGACTAATCTGTTCCTAGCCTTTTTAGAACTTTTAACTTAGGATTTAGAACTTCAATTTTCTTAACTTAGGACAACTTAAGATAAAATATTTCTAATCTTAAGTTTCCTAAATCTAAGTTTAAGCTATTTTATTATTATTTAAGCTTCTACTCATGGACTTACAAAACACATGCCATGGCTTGAAGTTTATTGACAGATACTCATACGTGGTCTTACAAAACATATGCTACGGAGTTTTATTATTTTTTTATTTTCTCCGTGTTAGCACAGTTGCTAACACATCCAATAGATACTGGTTCAACCCGACAATCCCTTGCACGCACTACAAGAAGAAGGGACATTTTGCATATGAGTGCAGATTCAACCCCAAAAGAAAAAACAAGGTCGAAAAGGCCCATGTTGCAGTGTCATCGAAGGATGCAGACAAGAGCAATGAAGCTTTTACAATATCCGATGAGGCTTCAACAAGCTATGCAGAGCAAGACTACAACGTAGTCATCAACTCAGGAGCAACTTCACACATTATTTGCAACAAGAAGGTCTTGATCAACTATAGAGAATTCCAAAACAATGGAGCAATGATTCTAGATGACGGGAGCCGACACGATGTCAAAGGCATTGGGACTCTACAGTTACGAACACTATAAAGTCCTACACACAGGATACTAGTCTAAGCCTACCAATCAAAGCAACAACACGGGTGGTGGATAAACCAGCTCAACCAAACCTAGATCGTACGGATCTAGCCCCCAAGCTATGGATCAATCACAGTCATGGAAAGAGGAATCACACTAGCATCATGTAGCTACCAATCACAAAATCAAGCATACACTAGTGAGAGCCCAATAGGTATACTTATACCTTCCAAGGTCCATGCACCACGAGTAGTGCACTATGACACCTCACTGGACACCTTTGTAGCCTATTTGGGCCACGTCATCCAATTCCCTAATGACTCACTGATAGACCCATACCAGCTCCACCACCAAGTGTTTAGGCCCACAACCATTAATTATGACCATGTACACATAAGGGCCCCAATCCCCTTATAGTCATAATCAACTTACGAGTTGTTGGTCTACTGATCCCTAGCATGGACACGCTACTCGAGACCAGTCATGGGCATGACAGACACTGTCGGGACAAGCAGAGTTGCCAGGAGCACTCTATGTACCCTCACTAAGAAGAGACCTCCTATATGTATCAAAGTTGGTGAATATTGGAATTTGAGTCATGTTCGATGACAATGTATGCCGGATGATCAAAGAAAGAACAATCAAGCTGCTGACTATCGGGTCCAATGAAGGTAACTTGTACCAAGCCAAGATTATCAATAGTTCTGATAGCATACTGAATGCATCAGAAGATGAAAATCAACTCTGGCACAGAAGAATGTATCATCTGAACATGAGAATGGCTTACAAAACCAAGTGGTTGGTCTATGAATAAGTCTTCTCATAATTCTGTGTGCAAGAAAGCAGCCTTCTCATCCACAATATGGATTTGCAAATCATGAGCCACTGCATAAGAGAATTGATGTATGTTTGACTACCGGTGAGAAAGTATCAGTGTGATCAATTTCATATTTTTGTGAAAATTCTTTTGCAACCAACCTTGCTTTGTATCTGATGTTTTCTCCATCAAGACTTGTTTTGATCTTATAGATCCACTTGCATTTGACTTATTTTCTTCCATCAGGTATAGGTGCAAGTGTCCATACATTGTTCTTATACATGGATGACATTTCGTCCTCCATTGCTTGAATCCAGTGATTTTTATTTGGTCCGTCAATAGCTTCCTCGAATGTTTGAGGTTTGTCAATGATACTACAAAATTCGATGGCTATATTTTTTAAAACATCCTGACCAAACCAAACTGATGGTTTTCGTTGTCTATCAGACTTAGAATTTGCTTCGAACAGGAACACAGATCATGCTACACAGTAACACATACATAAAACACTCTCCACAGCAAGCTCACATAGTAACTGTATTTCTCAAAATGAAATTACACTGTACATATAGTTGTTCACTCAGGCAACCCATGCATGACCCAGGTTGTCGTTGGCGGGACGCGTGTCCCGTCGACTTGTCTCGTGACAAGGCCAACTGATCCTTATCAACTTATAGGACCCACAGTACAGTAGCACATTGATTCTACTTTAATTCTAACTCTCTCCCTTAAAGTAGAGTCTACTTTTTATATAGTCATATACATAGCTTTAAAGTCAACAAACTTTAAGTACAAAAAGCTTTGATCTAGACTTATCAAACTTTTCTCCAACAAGTGGCTTCGTGAAAATATCAACTAGTTGTCCTTCTGTACTACAATGAACAATATGAATTTCACGACTCAGCAGCCTCTCACGTATAAAGTGATACTGAATCTTAATGTGTTTGGTTCTCGCATGGAATACTGGATTCTTTGCTAGCTGAATGCCACTCTGACTGTTGCTATGTAACATCGTGGGATTTTTCTGCTTCATGCCAACTTCTTCCAAGATTTGTCTCAACCATATAGCTTCCTATGCTACACTACACATTGCCTTATACTGTGCTTCTGTGGTGGAAAGAGCAATTGTACTTTGCTTCTTACTAGACTAGGAAAAGCAACTGCCACAAAGCTGGAATACATACCCTGTGGTGGATCTACGATCATCATAGTCACCTCCCCAATCCGCATCCACATAGCCACACAACTCAGGTAAACCCTCATGCTTCTTGTAAATCAAGCCATAATCTGAAGCGCCTTTTACATAATGCAAAATGCGCCTTGCTGCCTTCCAATGCATTTATGTAGGTGCTGCCATAAACTGACTTAGAATACCAACATCATAGCATATATCTGGTCTAGTCGTGGTAAGGTAAACCAAGCTCCCTACTAACTGCCTATACAGCGTGTGACTCATCAAGCTTAGAAAGCTTTATACTGAGGAGACCGTTGCGCCAGTATGTAGCTGAAATACTCTATGGATGTGAAATCTGCTTTTCTAAATGATGAGTTAGAAGAATAAGTGTTTATGGATCAACCTGAAGGCTTTGTAGCGAAGGGACAAGAAAATAAAGTATGTCGCTTGAAGAAAGCACTATATGGTCTTAAACAGCCACCAAGTGCGTGGTATAGCAGGATTGATGTCTACTTTCATTCAAAGGGGATGGTGAGAACACATTCTGATCCAAATCTATATGTTTTATGCTTTGATGGTATGGTTGCTTTGATTGCTCTTTATGTTGATGACTTGATTATTACGGGATTTAATCAAGAGATGATAGACATGATCAAGAAAGACCTCATGGAACAATTCGAGATGACAGATCTCAGTCTGATACATTATTGCCTTGGAGTAGAGGTGTGGCAAAAAGGACATGAAGTGGGTTTTTGTGAAACAAATATCATCAATATAATGGAAAATATGCTTGAAGGCACGTGAGTATTCCACTTTTCCAAGCCTGGCCAGTCTTTTCATAAAATGTATTTCATAGAATGACAAATACCAGTTACACCATGTTGGGGAATAGGCAAAATCCATAGGAATACCATTGACTTGTTTCCAAGTCCTATTTCCTAATCTTACTATGCAATTGTCAATCAGTATATCATTATAATGGCAAAGAGGTTCTATGTCAATCACAGTCCAATTATCAGTCTGATTGGTCACCCATTTCCAATCAAATTGCTTAAGGCTCGATTTTCACTGATAGGGAAGCTTTTTGTTTTTACAAGAATTGAATGCATATCTTATCATTTTTCGTATTAATTTTTAGCCCATCCGGACCATTAAGAGGAATATTTTCATAGCATTTTGCAATGTCATTGGACCACATGGAAGTGATTTTGTTAGGCACATTAAGATAAAATTCAGTGGATGAGTCGCACTACCAAAATAGGCTAGTATCCACATTTAGAATACTCCGGTATGAAGTTGCCTTAAGGCCTGCTCTCTCCATAAGGAGAGGAGTCAATATACCAAGAGCTCCGGATATAAACGTGGCCACCTTTGAAAAATGATAGTCATGTGCATTTGTAATCCATCTGAACATGTTTTTGTGTGCTTTGAAAGTACAAAGTAAGAAAGATAATTCTTCTTTCCCTATTAGAAAATCATGTATTTTGGTAGCAAAAGTATCTTGAACTTTAACCAGCCACATCTAGTGTATTATCAATTTCATTTGGAAACGGGGCAAAATCAGGACTAGACAGTCTAACCAAAGCCAAACTTCTTACAAAGTAGATGCACATAAAACACGGGTTATGTTGCGCCTTATCCACACCAATAACATATCGATTGGTAGTAATCCAATTATGTTTATCAATGGCATTTGTAAGTTTATTACTCATAACCCTTTTTCCATGTAGCCACTTGGTATTTTTCAAAAAGTTTGTAACAACATCTTTACAAATCAAGGCATGTTCCATAACAATCTCATGATCAATATTTTGATAAGTAGGTAAAAAACTTGCCAATTGAAACCATCCATGTTAAAGTTCTAAAGACACCTCACTTATGTTAGACTGACGCAATGGGATATGATTAAGACCTTTGTTCAAGTCATTCTTTAAAACTTTGCTTCTAATAATTCCAGTATCCATCGAGACAACATGCGCAAAAATTTCAGAAACGAACTCTTTAAAACGTTTATTGTAGGCGCAAGTACAAGGTGGAATGTTGTCAACATTGAAATCACAAGAAACTTGAAAGAGTTTATACCATTCATGCTTCAAATGTAGAAAATAAGACCAACCAAATACAATAAGCTCAAAAGTTTCATCAATGTGACCAAAAATATGAAATAAGATTTTAGCATATAATTGTTTAACATCAATCCTCTCAAAGCATCTGTTATAATAACATAAATGCAGAAAAAACTTTCCTCTGTCTCTTCTAACCAATAGTCGTCATCTACCAGTATTGCTGACCTCCAATATCCTTGTTTCTTCTATGTCTTCCTGCACATGGATCAATCACGGTAAAAGTTCAGCTTTCTGATAGGAAGATCCCCCTTTCCACCACTGCTTTGTCCTTCATTGCCTTTGTTTGGAAAGTACTTCCTCTTCCTGTTATCTCCACTGCCTGATATGATTGAGCTTGGATTGTTCAGATTGAAGGAACCCATTTTTTTGCTAGTATTCTGGAAGTATTTGTCTTGCAAGGTAGAGAAGCTAGGTTATTTCAAAAGGCGTTCAATTTCTCGAACGTTTTCAGCGTCGCCAAGGCGTGCAAGGAGCTTCGTAGTAGGGTTTATGGAAAGTTCAATGGCAGCATCAATCATGTATTGTTGGATAAACAGAAAGAAGAGGTGGGACTTGACAACCTCTCTAGCAGGTTTATGCAACCAAAGGAAGAAGGCATTAAGCTGATTTTGCATAGATGCACCAGGAAAGAAAATGGAAAGAATGCTCATTATATACCAGATAGAGTGATCAAACCATATTATGGAAGAATTGTTTTTGCATTTATCACCGCATTTGCACTTAAAGAAGGGTCTTTTCCAGTTCCAGATTCTAGCTTGATGAAGATTCATTCTATTAAAGCCAGTGTCAAAATGGCCTCTAGTCCTAGCCCAGGTCTGCTTAGAAGGACATCTTGAAGGCTCAAATCTGCTCATCTTGATAATAGTATCAAAGGCAATAGGAGTATCAAAAGAAGGATTCTTATGCAAAGCAGCAAGCTTGGACCTCTTCATTAGTGAGATGAGCAAGAGCAATCCAGAGTTCAATAGAGATAGGTGCAAGGAAGTTGACAGTGGGAAGGCCCCAAAGTTTATAAGCAGTTTTTGCAGATTTAAACTCAATGATACGACTAGGTACCAATGGTACTTGGCAACTATTGGCTTGACAAAATTCAAAGGCAGATTGATTTCCCACATCACAGATTTCTTGTGAGAAAGACTCTAACTGAGAAGCACTATCTTCATCAAGGTCCTCGGTAAACAGTAGAAGGGACAGGGGTATCAAGAGAAGAGTCACCATTTTCTTTTTCCAGACAAACAGATACTTTCTTCAACAGCTTTCTTCATGCAACATATAATGGTCTGAACAAAAGGACTAGGAGGAGGAAGGGGCTCCCCATAGCCAAGAGTCACCGCATCATGAAACCATCTTGTGGACTACATCATACAACAAACCTTGCTAGCCATAAAATACAAGTAAAGGTAAAGGTTTGGTGCTACCCCGACCAAAGGGTAGCTGGGGTTACATCAGAGATGCTAGAGAGAGTAAAACAAGATTTTACATAGTCCCTCTTGACAAGTCAAGACCAAACCCTTTGAACCCTTCAATTTATAGCATAACAGGTAAAAATATAGCTTTATAAAGTATAACAGTACAAAGTACCATAAAGCGAAGCAAGTTCTAAGACACCCAGTTGTTACCTGCCACTATCCCACACAACAAAACCGCACAAGTTAGTCGCATGAGGAAGACAAGTGTCATAGCTGAGCATCAGTTGTTATCCATGTCCGAAACAAGATTCACTACTTTATCAGCTAAATTGCATTTATAAAAAATACGTCCAATCTTCCCAATCATTTACTTCATTACTAAGCGATACATTCTGCCCTTTAACGAAGTCGTATTAGGGCACAAGCCATACTGATCAGTACAAGAGCAAAAGACATGTATTAAGTTCACATTTACATTTTACTATGTAAGCAACTATCCTTCACTATCCTGATGAAGAAATGAATATGGTCACAGCGTTAGGTACTAGAGCACTTCCGTGCTATGCTAGCCCTCATGGATATCCTGTAACTGTATTCCGAGAGTCCAAACACCGAACAACTTGGGCAAATCCATGTCATTCAAGTGTACCATTATCAAGCTCTATATGAGTACGTGACCTTACAAACAACACTGGGACACAAGATGCAAGCGAACTTAGTTAAAAAATATACAAACTCATGTCTACTTTAACGTACATAAGATCAGACTTCTGTAACTTCATTAGTTACTACTTTTAAAAGAAGAAATTTTAGAATTATAATGCAAGGATAAGACTTCCTGTACTAACGAGTAAGGATACCCACCGTATTGATGTAGTTTCATATAGCATCGTATCTGAATGATAGACAAAGTCATCTCTTGCGAATTATCCATCTTCAGCTGTTTTAACAAATCACGTACATGCTAGAAGAATCCAACCGAAAGTATTGTGTTAAGCGTATTGTACTTCTATCACCCTCATAGTCTTTAGCACTAGTTAACCCATCATTAGCCGCAGATTACTAGCTTATCATTCTACTTTATTCAAGAGTAATTGCTTTCCCACAATACCCACATCATACAGATATTCAAGTTCTGTGCATACGTCTTTCTCAGGAAGAAACACTCACACCAAGCTTCTTTTACGTTTACACTTCTTAGAAGTCATTCTACTCGTAATCAGAGGCAACGAACTATCATACAATCATAGCAATCATCCAGAGCACCCAATCATAGCAAGCTACAGCCCATGGAGTAGCAGGAATGCTCTTATCAATAACATATATGTATCCATCAGTGTTATCTCTGGAAACCATAAGCAAGGCTAGCGGTCCATCGCACTTTCTCAATCCTTACATGCTGTAAAATGCGTGGAAATATGTACGCATGCAAGGCCATGCTTCATCGCTATAGTAACATGGATTTCACACTCAAAAAGGAGCGCTGGCCAGCGGCCCATTCCGCTATACAGATAGCACTGGCCAACGACTTCTTATCAACAAAAAACAGTGCTATTTATGGTATATACCTGGATCGTTGTCTAGCGCCAACCAAAACTCAATTCTTGGGAGAAAAAATACTTGAAAAGGTGCCCACTATTGCTCCTTGAGGTAGCGTTTGCTTGTAAGAATGCTGAATCACAGTTTTGCAAGTCACAACTTGCTACTACACACCGGTAATCACAGCAAGTTGTAAGCATCCATTCATAATCATAAAGCACAGTACGCAACCTTTAGTATCAATGAGCTAGCATTCCTCATATCGTTCTCACCTTAGGTTGCAGTATCGTTCACACGATTGCACATCCCATATCATTCACGAGTATTCCTCTTCGATTGCAATCACCGTATAGAAAAGCACCAATAGAGCAGGGCTGAAGGAGATAGAGAGAGAGAGAGAGAGAGAGAGAGAGAGAGAGAGAGAGAGAGAGAGAGAGAGAGAGAGAGAGAGAGAGAGAGAGAGAGAGAGAGAGAGAGAGAGAGAGAGAGAGAGAGAGAGAGAGAGAGAGAGAGAGAGAGAGAGAGAGAGAGAGAGAGAGAGAGAGAGAGAGAGAGAGAGAGAGAGAGAGAGAGAGAGAGAGAGAGAGAGAGAAAGCAAGAAAGTATGAGGGAAAGTGAATAGGGTTTTGTGACTTTCCTCTTTATAGCACCACAAGTACTTAGGTGTACTAAGTGCAAATTGCTGCTCACCGTTAGATTGACCATTCAAAATGTGCACAGATCTTGGCCCTTGGAAAGACTACCAACTTTTCCACCATTTTTAAATTTTTTTTTTTTTCCTGATCAACAAGCAAACATAGTCTCATCATCTCCCCAGGTCGAAGTGGACGAAGGCGCATTCATGGTCAAAGATCAAAGCGCATTTTTGGATGGTTCATGGTTTCTGGATTCTGGAGCAACTCAACATATGACCAATCAATGTGAGATCTTCAACTCCTACACTCCTTACAACACGAAGAAATTTGTTCATCTTGGTGACAATAGTACTCACACTATTGAAGATGAAGGTACTGTAAGATTGCGATTTCAGCATGATCAATTCAAATTAGTATCAAAGGCTTTATATGTTCCTAAACTCTCTACAAATCTGCTATTAGTGAATAGAATTACAGATTTAGGTCATAAGGTAGAATTCAAATATGATCAATGCAGAATTATTGATAGGAGTAATAAGATCCTTGCACTCGGTAAGATACAGAGTTACTTATATATATTGGCACACTGTTATTCTGAGTCTAGTCAAGTCTTGAAAACCTCTATTCTAGTCAATAAAGCATTAGTATGACATCATCGCTTAGGACACGTGAATCATGCATCTATTTTGTACATGACCAAACAATTCATGGTCCTTGATCTTGACTATCCTTCTGGTAAGGTCGATCTCCCTGTTTGTCATAGCTGCATTTTTGAAAAGCAGGCTACGTTTCCTTTTAGATCAAACCATAATATGCATGCAGCAAAAGATCTGTTAGATGCTGTTCATACATATATATGTGGACCTATGCAAACTCCTACATTGCTAGATGAAAAGTACTTCATTACCTTTATTGACGAATTCTCTAGAAGAACAGTTGCTTATTTCATTAAACATAAGGCTTTCATTAGTTTCAGACAAAGAGCATGCTGAATCAAACTGGCAAACGAATCAAAGCACTGAGGTCAGATAGCGGGGGAGAATACATCTCCATTGCATTCAAGGACTACTACCTTAACAACGACATTGAACAACAATACATCACTTCCTATTCGCCTCAGTCAAATGGTCTTGCTGAGAGAAAGAACAGAACCTTAGTTGAATAGACAAATTGCATGTTATCACATGCAACACTTTCGAAGTCCTTATGGGCTGAAGCTATTTCAACAGCAACCTATATTCAAAACAGATGTTCTACTAAAGGCCTCTCAGACTAGACACCATTCGAAGTTTGGACAGGTACAAAACCTTCTTTATCAAACTTACGAGTTTTTGGGTGTACTGCTTTTGCACAAATACCTCATGATCTCAAGAAGAAGCTCGACTTCCAGAGTATCAACTGTGTTTTCATCAACTACTCTACTTCAGATCAAGCCTACAAGTTGTTCAATCCCATCGAGTCGAAGATATTCACTAGTTGGGATGTCATCTTCATCGAAGATCAGTTTCAAGACCTCAAAGGAAAGGGCAGTTCCCATGTAGCCGACATGTCAGATTCTCCTGACGCTTTGAACTTTTCAGTTCCGTGGGAGACTATTCCCATTGAAGGTCCAAGATCTTCTACTTCCAATGAAAAATGAATGAACGATGGATCAGAAGATGATGATGTTGCAGTTCAGCAACTACAGTATGATAGAAACGATCAACTTCATGTATTACCCAGAAGATCTTCAAGGACTAGCAGACCACCTAACCGATATATTGACGAGTCTGCAGCATATCTTGTTCAGGAACAAATGTCTGTCCAAGAGGCACTCAGTCAGCTTGACTCAGATCTCTGGAAAGAAGCTATGGATAAAGAGTATTCATCTCTTATCAAGAACCAAACGTGGACAATTGTCGAATTACCTGCTAGTAGAAACATAGTTGATTGCAAATGAATTTTCAAAGTCAAATATAATGCAGATGGAAGCATCAACAGAAGAAAGGCACGACTAGTAGCCAGAGGTTTTTCTCAGGTATACAACGTCGATTACACTGAGACCTTCAGTCCAGTAGTCAAACATTCTTCTATTCTACTTTTGCACTGCAGCAGATTTGAGAATACATCAAATTGATGTACAGACAACATATCTCAATGGAGTTATCGAAGAAGACATTTACATGATGCAACCCGAAGGTTATATTATCGAGAGTAAGCACAATCATGTTTGTAAACTCCATAAGGCACTTTATGGCTTGAAGCAATCTGCTCGAGCATGGTTTCAAAGGATCAATACTTTCCTCATTGATCATGGCTATACACCTATCATGGCTATACACCTATCTCTTCATATTCAATGTTTATTTCAAAGCAGTGCAACAATCTTTTATCATTATTACATTATATGTGGATGATACATTGCTTTTCAGCAACACCGATCTGATAAAAGAGGAGAAGACAATGCTATCTTTCGAATTCGACATGACTAATTTGGGCGCTCATTTCTGCCTTGGTATACAAATCCAATTTGATCAATTGCAAGTCAGCTCTCTCAGTCAGTTTATGGCTAATTCTGGTATAACACATTGGAAGGCTCTTATCAGAGTCATGAGATATCTTCGAGCTATTATGAAATTTTTCATTTGTTATGGAACAGTCGGCAATGACAAACTCAATTTCCTTAGTGGTTACATAGATGCGAGTTGGGCGGAGATGTAGACACTCGTAAATCTACTTTCGGATTTACATTCTTCCTTAACAATGGTCCAATTTCCTGGAAAAGCTGCAAGCAATCTTCGATAGCTCTATCTTCCACTGAATCAGAGTATATCGCAGCCTCTCAGGCTACAAAGGAAGCAATTTGATTGAGGAACCTACTCTCAGATATCGGTCTGAATCAATATGCTCCGATGACATTATTTTGTGATAATCAAAGTGCAATCACTTAATGAACTAGCCCTAGATCTCATTCCAAGAGTAAGCACATTGAACTGAAGTATCATTTCGTCAAAAGCAAAGTTCTCAATGAACAGGTCAGATTGCAGTACTGTAGAACGCAAGATATGACATCATATATTTTTACTAAAGCATTAAGTTTGGAGTCACACATAAGATTCTGTGTAGAACTAAGTTTGAAGGTCAAGGCATTCAAGGATTCAGATTAAGGAGGGTGTTAAATTATTCTCCTTCTTACCAATCGTCTAATCGGTTTTGATATTCATCATTGTTTATCCAATTTTGTGGATTTTTCCTTGTGTTTACATAGTCTGCAGAATTACAAGTATTTTTACAATTCTGCAGAATTACATGGAGTTTACGACAATGTCGCATTTTTTGCCTGACAGAAATCTCGTGTAAAATCATAGTGTCGCATTTTTTGCTTTTTTCAAAGAGCCTCAAATGTTAAGGAAATGACTCTGGCAAAGTGTGGGACAACCCTAAATGAGATTTAAGGGCACCTTCATCTATTTCATCTTTTTTTGCGAAAAACCCGACAGTGTCGCCTGTGGCTGTTTTAGTTCATTTCTGCGGAGCTATAGTTTTGGTTCATTTATGCAGACAGAACGTTTACGACCAATTTCACCACTTATCAGCAATCGATGACAAGGACCGAATGGATGCCAGCAGATCACCAGCCAACTAGCAATCGCAATTGACGACCTCCTTTCTTAGTATAAATACTTGTTCATATTTATACAGATTAATTCATTGAAAATCAGAATTATCAGAAGCGTTTCAATAGTTAGCTCTCTCTCTCGAGCCTCCGAGCTTGAACACTCCTAAGCATTCTAGCTCACTTCTTAGAGTTGTTGTAATGATTGCTATTGCGCTACTGCTCATCAACATTGCGCATTGATTCAGACTTTCATTTTAGCCACTCAGAGATAGCATAGAGTACATGACTTCAATCCACAACTTATTGTACTCATTTACTTCTGTTTCATTTTGAATCAATACTATTCTTTATTGCATTCAGTTTCATCTCAAAATGTATGTGTTTCTATATTTCTTCGCGAATAATTATTTGTCTGATAATCTTCGATGCTTAATTGTTTGGCTACGTAATCACTATAGTACTAACGATTTCAAAGTTAGTTACTATAACTTCAAACGTGATTTTTATCACTATTGTCTTGTTTGAAATTGATAGGCGTAGTCATGCATTGGAAAGATGAAGATAGTTTATTCCGCCATGCATGAAAGGTTTTCTTTTTAGGCACATGAATTATTTTCATTTGTTTCTTTTTGAGCTAGACCTATCTTCTGCATACCACTTTTCGACATAGATTTCATCCGTGTATTAATTATATTGAATGTTTGTCACCTAATCAGGAAAGCCGTTGTACTTGAAAGTATATGGCATTTGTGACAACTGTACATAGTATATACGGTCAATAAATCAGTATCGTTGACGCGGACGAGGACGTCGCTGGAATATTCCTTGTTCATTTTAGACAACCTTCGAGATTTTTCTCTCTCTCTCTCTTCGCATTTTTCACAAAAAGCCAAAGGTGCCCTTCAAAAGGCGAAGATGCCCTCAAAAAGAACGAAAATGTCTTTAAAACAGTTTAACTCATGAAAATAGATAACCTTTGAGAATTTTCTCTATTTTCACATTTTTCAAAAAAATTCGAAAAAGACGGTGTTAAAAACAATTGAACTTTTGGACTGCATAAGTTAAACTCTTTGAACTATCGCAAAACTGTTGAGCTATGCTATTTTCGCATTTCAAAAAATGCGAAAAAGACGACACTATGGTGAACAGTGTTTTTGTAGATTGTCGTGAAAGCAGTGTAAATCTGCAAACTTGTTGCAAATGAAGTTTGTGGAAGTATTTGAAGATGGCCAAGTCTTCAATGACTTCAAGTTATTAAACTTAACATCTGAACTTAAAATTATGATAGGATTGGTTATCCTTTGTTGGCAATCAGTCGGAAGTCCGTTGTAGACGTTCTTCAAGTAATTGGCTGTCTATGTTATCATTCATTGAGGAGGCAACTGTGGGCTTAATTTCCAATAGTCCCCCTTAAGGTCACGGTTGTTGCCTTGGAATCTTCGTTAGGTTCAGCATGCTGAAGCACTTCTGAGGCTTGATCCTGGGAAGCGCTTTGGTGAAGATGTCTGCGACCATTTCCGTTGTGGAGCAGTATTAAAGGATCACTTGCCCTGAGAAAACTTTTTTCTGAATGAAATGATACTAGATTTCTATGTGCTTGGATTTCTCATGAAATATGGGATTCCGTGACAGTGAAATACAGCTCATGTTCTCACACAAAACGACGGTAGCATTAAACTGAGTGTGATGTAAGTCGTGAAGTAATAAGTCGATCCATACAGCTTCTTTTGAAGCTTGGCATGCTGTGATGTACTCTGCCTCTGTAAAAAAAAAAAAAACTGAATTCTGCTTCTTTGAGTTCCATGAAATTGTCGCCTTGCCATATAGAAATAGAACCCGGAGGTAGATTTTCTGGTAGAGACTGTTCCTCCCCAATCTAAGTCGGAATAGCCTAGCAGGACGAGTGGGTTAATAGCATTTCCATCATAACATAAGATGTGATTTGAACTTGCATGAATATATCTAAATATTTTATCTTAAGTTTTTCTAAATTAAGAAATTTGAAGTTCTAAATCTTAAGTTAGAAGTTCTTGAAAGGCTAGAAACAGATTAGTACCATAAGTTAGTAGACACTTATGGAGGACGCTCCTTGCCATAAAAGGAGAGGTATTTGCATTGTAACCAACACTTTTGAGATTAAGCTATCTTGCTCTCTATTTTGGAGAATTATCATTCTATATCATTTGTGTTCCCTTTGGAAAGGTGCATAGCTTGAGGGAAGGTGCTCGGGCCTCCTCTTGCCTCCTTTTCATCGGTTTATTCTGGCATGTTCTTTATTGCTTATTTGCTTAATATTAGCCGCAATATCATTTTATTACCCTTTGGGTGTTAAGTAGAATTTAGATTAATCACCTTGCTACTTGGGTAAGCCTTAGCAAGGGTTTGTATTTTGTCACCTTAGATAGTTTCATTTCCGTTTTGAGCACTAGTTGGGTAAGCCTTAGTGCTTCCGTCATTACTTCTTATTTTTAGCATTTTTGTTTGAAACTTGGTAGAAACTTAAAAAGTGGACGAATCTCTACATCCCTATACTACACCCGTAAGTAGATCTAGCCACCTCACACACTAGAAATACTTCCAACATTGGCACCGTTGCCGCTTTATAAGTATTTTTTTACCTAGCTTCTTCTCCTTTTTCTTTTGTTTTTGCTTCTGTGTTGTATGTTTGCTTGTGTGCTTGTCTCTATCTACCAACAAACAGCACGCGTCGTCTCTCCAGGTCCTACATGAGCTGCGGAGCAACTTCTCAAACCGGGGGGAAGCAACAAAAGAGTCAACATGGGCATTTTCTTCGAAAGAAGTAACCCAAGTGACCTTTTACACAACCAAAAAGTTATATCAGAATTTGCCAGCCTGTCTACAGCCCTAACAGACCCTGATCTTTCATTTTATCACCTCCACGAATTCTGACCACGGTCAAATTTTGAGAAAACAGCCTAATATACTGTCAAAATCCCTTATTTCTCACACAAATCCTTGTCCTAGAATTTGTCGGCTTCATGAGGCTAGATCTCATTAAGATCAGTCCTCCAGCAGCTCCACAAATTCTATCTCACAGATTTTGCCCGTTTACTATTAGAAAATCACATTTTTTTTTCCTATTCCCTATCTGCCAGTCAAAACTCTCTGTTAGAATTCGCCATCCAGCCTAAGAATTCATCAAAGAGCACGATGTTGCTGTCTTACCCACAATTTTTCTCAGAAAATCTAAAAAAATCATTATTCTGACATTCAAAAATCTTTTTCAAAATTTGCGAGTATTACAGTTAGCTTTATCTGCCTCTCCATGATTTGTCAGCCTGTCCACAAATTCTATCACCACCAGAAAGACCAGGTGTTGTCCTACACTATCCATTCTGCAAGCAAACTGTCCTTTTTGCCAAGTACATAGTTGCCCTGCTCATCTATATTCTGCATCATGTGTCGTGACTATGCTGAATCTTCTAATCCGACTCCTCCACAAATAGAACAAAAAATTCCACATATCGATGCACCAAAGTACGATGGCAAATTTGACCCATTCCGATTTCTCCAAGACTTTGATAATGCATGCCGTTTTTATGGAGATACCTCTGAAACTGAAAAGCTTTGCCTATTTCCCATGGTACTCTATGGCATCGCCAAGGAGTGGTACTTGAATCTCGAAGGTCCTGATCTTGCTTCTTGGACCACCCTCAAGGACGCTCTCATCAAGCGTTTCAAACCATCCAAACTGACTCAGAGCCCATTCATTCAAATTACTAATATTAAGATGCATCGCGAAGAGTCTGTTCGAAACTACATTGAGTGTTTTAAACGTCTCAAAGTAGAATGTGTTGATGAAAATATCACTGAACGAATGGCCATAAAACTATTTTTAGTTGGATTGCTTAAAAACATCTGTCGTGAACTCAAACCAGTTGACCTTTATGATCAACTTAAAGATGTGATGACCGATGCTATTTGTGAAGAAGAGACGATGACTTTCACCATCGTGAAAAGAAATCTAAGAATCTGGACCGTCCTAATCACCCGAAGTCTGATAATATTGCTCAGTCTTATGAACTTCTACATCAAATGAAAACCTGGCAAAAAGCTCAACAATCTCATATGGATAAACTCACTGCCGATTTCCAAACTGCCATGAAACAAATTGCTGAAAAATCCTTTCCAACAAGGAAAAATGTCTGGTGTCCAATCTGCTCACAACATTACACTGCTAATGAATGCCCTCAACTACAAAATCATTTCCCAGCAGCCACCAGACCCACCATTTATATAGCTTATTGCCCTTACCTGCCACAACAACCTGTGCCACGACCAGTGGTTTACCAACCATGACCACCTACACCAAATCAATACCCATCCCCACGTCAAACGCTGTCCATTATCTTGATCCGAATACCATCGATCCGACTACCTGCTACGTGGAAGACAATACTCAACCGCAATACTCTACTGAAACAGTTGTTTATTATACCTATGATTCTAATGCTCAACCGGTGGATCCCAATGCCCAAGCTTACAATCCAAACCAAGCTGTCTTTGCCGCACATCAACTACCCACAATACGAGGATGCTTTATCTGTGCAGGTAAACATCCTAGTATTCGCCGTCCAGATAAACTCCGCTTTCCTCCAGCTTGTGAAAACTGTGGTATTGAACATCACGTGAAGGACTGCCCATCCCGATCTAAGCCAGCCACTCCTGTCTGTTCAGTGCAAGTAGAAACCTTACCAATTGAAACACATCCTGCTTGGGTCTTGACTCGGACACAAACCCAACGCCAAGCCCGTACACTTGCACACAACAAAACTCAACCGTAGGCTGTTCCTCCATGTGATGATTCAACCCTGATAGTTTACCCTCACCCATCTGAAGAAATTCGGCTGCATCATGAGTATCGCCAGCAAATCTGCAATGCCGACCAAAGATCTTCCTCTTTTCATAAAGTACCTCACAAGCTCTTTGAAAGCAAAACCCTTGAAGGTACCAAAGTTTGGGGAGATTTACTACAAGCCAATGTCATTCCTCCCTTCCATATGCTCTGAAAACATGCTGGCCAGCGGAAACAACAGATCCAATCCAATACCACCACCACTATTGACGAGTTGCCTGAAATGCCCTTACATCTAACCAATCCACTTAGCGAATGAGAAAACATCAAAATCCTAGCTACCCATCATCAATCCCATGAAGTTTTAGCAGTACTCGATGGAGATTTCGAGGTTAATATCATTTCCACATCCCTCATGATGGAATGGAATCTGAGAGACAAGCTAGCCAAACCTACTTGTCAGCTTTGGATGGCTGATCAAAGTGTGGTCCGACCTACCAGTTTCCTTCTGCACGTGCTGATCAAACTAAGAGGTCTCAAGTTTTCTGTTGATCTTGTGGTACTTGATATTCCCAATAATGCCTATTCTTATGAATTACTACTTGCTCATCTGTGGCTCACCAATGCACGAGTCGTTCATGACTGGAGCAAAGGCCGAGTCACTTTTGGAAATCGTGACAGTTCTGTCACCATTGACTCAACGGGTAAACTCAAACCTGCACGCATCCATGATGAGGGATCCTCAACCACCAACTCGGTATTTGAGCAAGAGCTGTTCGCAATGCTGATGCTCGTTCTACCGCCAAATTCCTCTATGAACAAGTTATAGTTAGGTTCAGATGTCCTCTAGAGCTTATCATTGATAGGGGTACACATTTCCTTAACTCTGTCATAGCAGATCTTCTTTCCAAATTTTTTGTGGTACATCACAAAAGTCCCCATACTATCCACGTTGCAATGGCCAGACAGAATCCACCAATAAAATCCTATGTGGAATTCTCACCAAAACCGTCGAATCCAGCCGATCTGATTGGGAACTCAAACTCCATGCTGCTCTCTGGGCTTATCGCACCACCCCGAAGCGAGCTACATGCTTAACCCCTTTCTAGCTCACATATGGCCAAAAAGCCGTTATGTCTGTGGAATTCCATATCTCCTCCCTTCGAGTAGCCTATAACCTTGAGCTAACAAGTCCACCCCCCGACGACAAAAAGCATGGCATGATTGATCATTGAAACTTAGAGATTTCCAGGTTGGAGATAAGGTCCTGCTATACCAGGCCAAAGCCTTCAAAGGCAAACTGAAATTTTCTGGCCAAGGACCTTACGTCATTAAGAAAATCTTTGCCTCTAGATATGTCCAACTCCAAACCCTTCAAGGCGATATCCTCGACACTGTGGTCAATGGGAGTCGACTGCAAAAGTACAACAAACCCTGCTTTTATCTTGATATGTATTAGATGTTTTCTTCATTTTTATTGTCTGCATGCCATTTCGACAACATTTTTGCTGAGCTTTCTTGTTCCACCCATCAAGATACTATCGGATCAGATATACCAACAGTCTTCTATAAGAAAACCACAAAAGTCATTAGTTTCAGACGAAATTTTTTCACAACATCTCAGATAGAATTTGCCTGAGGTTGAGGTCCAAGGTTTAGAAAAATAGTCATCCAATGACTTTCTAACACCTCACTAGGTTCCATACCTCCATCCAAGGCATAGACACCTACCTGCCCTTAACCAAGGACACTAGTACCTTAATCTAAGGCACCTATCCTTAATACTAAGGGTACCCCTTATCCAAGGGTCACGTGACTCCATACCTCCAACTAAGGTATAAAGAGGGAAGTCACAAAACCCTATTCACTTTCCCTCATACACTCTTGCTCTCTCTCTCTCTCTCTCTCTCTCTCTCTCTCTCTCTCTCTCTCTCTCTCTCTCTCTCTCTCTCTCTCTCTCTCTCTCTCTCTCTCTCTCTCTCTCTCTCTCTCTCTCTCTCTCTCCTTCAGCCCTGCTCTATTGGTGTTTTTCTGTACAGTGATTGCAATCGAAGAGGAATACTCGTGAATGATACGGGATGTGCAATCGTGTGAACGATACTGCAACCTAAGGTGAGAATGGTATGAGGAATGCTAGCTCATTGATACTAAAGGTTGCGTACTGTGCTTTATGATTATGAATGGATGCTTACAACTTGCTGTGATTACCAGTGTGTAGTAGCAAGTTGTGACTTGCAAAACTGTGATTCGGCATTCTTACAAGCAAACACTACCTCAAGGAGCAATAGTGGGCACCTTTTCAGGTATTTTTTCTCCCAAGAATTGAGTTTTGGTTGGCGCTAGACAACGATCCAGGTATATACCATAAATAGCACTGTTTTTTGTTGATAAGAAGTCGTTGGCCAGTGCTATCTGTATAGCGGAATGGGCCGCTGGCCAGCGCTCCTTTTTGAGTGTGAAATCCATGTTACTATAGCGATGAAGCATGGCCTTGCATGCATACATATTTCCATGCATTTTACTGCATGTAAGGATTGAGAAAGTGCGATGGACCACTGGCCTTGCTTATGGTTTCCAGAGATAACACTGATGGATACATATATGTTATTGATAAGAGCATTCCTGCTACTCCATGGGCTGTAGCTTGCTATGATTGGGTGCTCTGGATGATTGCTATGATTGTATGATAGTTTGTTGCCTTTGCTTAAGAGTAGAATGACTTCTAAGAAGTGTAAACGTAAAAGAAGCTTGGTGTGAGTGTTTCTTCCTGAGAAAGACGTATGCACAGAACATGAATATCTGTATGATGTGGGTATTGTGGGGAAGCAATTACTCTTGAATAAAGTAGAATGATAAGCTAGTAATCTACGGCTAATGATGGGTTAACTAGTGCTAAAGACTATGAGGGTGATAGAAGTACAATACGCTTAACACAATACTTTCGGTTGGATTCTTCTAGCATGTACGTGATTTGTTAAAACAGCTGAAGATGGATAATTCGCAAGAGATGACTTCGTCTATCATTCAGGTACGATGCTATACGAAACTACACCAATACGGTGGGTAGCCTTACTCATTACTACAAGAAGTCTTATCCTTCCATTATAATTCTAAAATTTCTTGCTTTAAAAGTAGTAACTAATGAACTTACAGAAGTCTGATCTTATGTACGTTAAAGTAGACATGAGTTTGTATATTTTTTAACTAAGTTTGCTTGCATCCTGTGTCCCAGTGTTGTTTGTAGGTCACGTACTCATATAGAGCTTGACAATGGTACACTTGAATGGCATGGATTTGCCCAAGTTGTTCGGTGTTTGGACTCTCGGAATACAGTTATGGGATATTTATGAGGGCTAGCATAGCACGGAAGTGCTCTAGTACCTAACGCTGTGACCATAGTCATTTCTTTGACCATCAGGATAGTGAAGGATAGTTGCTTACATGTAAAATGTAAATGTGAACCTAATACATTTCTTTTGCTCTTGTACTGATCAGTATGGCTTGTGCCCTGATACGGCTTCGTTAAAGGGCGGAATGTATTGCTTAGTAATGAAGTAAATGATTGGGAAGATTGGACGTATTTTTTATAAATGCATTTTAGCTGATAAAGTAGTGAATCTTGTTTCGAACATGGATAACAACTGATGCTCAGCTATGACACCTGTCTTCCTCACGCGACTAACTTGTGCAATTTGGTTGTGTGGGATGGTGGCAGGTAACAGTTGGGTGTCTTAGAACTTGCTTCGCTTTATGGTACTTGTACTGTTATACTTTATACAACTATATTTTTACCTATTATGCTATAAATTGAAGGGTTCAAAGGGTTTGGTCTTGACTTGTCAAGAGGGACTATGTGAAATCTTGTGTCTCTCTCTCTCTCTCTCTCTCTCTCTCTCTCTCTCTCTCTCTCTCTCTCTCTCTCTCTCTCTCTCTCTCTCTCTCTCTCTCTCTCAAACTCGGATTTTGTGTTTTCTTCATACATCAAGGTCGTGTACTTTCCCTATTTGTGAGGAATTAATGTAGCTTTGATCTGTAGCATTCTAGATTGTGCTCTAGCCATAGATCTGTTGGTAGATTGTAGGATTGCTCTGCAAGTGATCTGCGTGCCACCACAAAGCATGGTAAATATCATTCACACTTTTTGTGTGGTTATCCACACGTGTGAATTTGCTGGATTTTCATCATGGTATCAGAGCCATATTATGTTTTGGATGCTACTAACATCAGATGTATGAATTCTATGACAATGCAAGCTAGGAAGCTGTCTAACACTTTCTTGCTATCTATTCTTGAACAGTTTTTGGATGAATGAGGTTAGAACTGATATTTTCAGTCCAGAACAGAGGATGTGCAGAATTTTGACTTTTCACAAATGAGAAACCCAAAATACATCATTTGACTCTATCTCCTTTATGTTAGATCCAAAGGTATTGACATTATAGCTTCTTGGAAAGCTAGAAGGGCCCTCTTAAATAAGGGTAGGGAGAGACCTAAAACCAGAGTGCACACTTTTTGAATTGATTATATCGCATGCATGATTCATCATTCACAATTTTTGGAAATCAATCTGAGATAGAATTGGATAAGTCAAGATTCTGTTGTCATAATCATATCATTTCACACAAAGGGTTGTGTTTGAGTTGAATGTGTGTTTCTAAAGTGTTTTCTTTTATCTAAAACTCATGGTAATTTGACATCAGAATTTTAAGTACTTCATCAGAAGATAGAGGTTAGATCCAAATTCAAAGTGATTGATTTTTTGTTGTGAGCAAGGACTCACATAATTGTTGCAGGTTTTTGCATGGGATTTGGTAGAATACCCAATTGTTTTTGGTTCCTATTGCAAAAGAGAAGCAACATATTCAAATCCATTTTTCGTGTATACCAATTTAACAAACTTGAGATCTAGACAAAATTTTGATTCAAGTAACACATTGCTTCAAACACTTTGAGAGTATCTGAGTCAATAGTATTGTCTTTAAGCATTTCATACATGCCAAAGGAAGAAAGTACCAAAATTTGTCTATACTCCAATTCAAGTTGAGAGGTTGATTTAGTTTGTCTTGTTTTGGTGGAATATTTGAGATCTATTAGTTGCAAGATTTTGCATAGGATTTGGCAGGACACCCAATTGTTTTGGTTCCTATAGTAAAAAGAAGCAACACACTCAATTCGATTTTTGTTGTCCAAATTACAAAGAGTATTCACATACATGGCATCTACTCTTTGAAGCTAGTGAGAGACTAAATACCTTCAACTATTCAGTTTGGAAGGATAGAATAGAGTCTTTGTTGATTCTTTATGGTGTAATGGACATAATATTAGGAATTGAACTTGAACCTAAAGTTTATGATGAGGCTAAGAGATTCAAGAAGAGAGCAAGGATTGCTCTTCATATCATCAAGTTGAACATCTTTGATGAGATGTTGAGAGAAATAAGTTCATGTACCTCAGCCAAGCAGACTTGGAAAACTCTTAAGAACTTTTTTGAAGTAAAGATCACATCAACACTACTTACTCTTAGAAATCATATCTTTTCTAGTTTTCAAAGAGTTGATGAAAGTGCTTCAAGTTTTGTAATGAGAGTTAAAGATCTTCACAGAGAGATAGCATGCATAGGAGATACTCTAGAGAACAGTGAACTTGTTCAAGTAGTCCTTAATGGACTTAGAGAAGAGTATGCAAATTTTGTGCAAACTTGTGCTATCAAGGAGGAGCTACCATCTATGGAGGCTCTACATGATATTTTTATTGCTGAAGAATGTAGGCAAAAGAACAAGTTGTCGAAGATCAACACACTTTCAAGGAAAGATGGTGGTTGTGGCAAAGCTCACTTTGCCAAGAGCAATTCTCAAGCCTTCACCAAGGACAAATCAAAGGACAAAGACAAAGGAGGAGTAGAAGATGATTCAACTCATTCTTCTATCTTCAAGAAGAAGACTCAAGAAGATCAAGCCAATTTTACCATAGAAGATTCACATGCAAGTTGTGGAGAGGCATCTCTCATGATGTCTAGATTTTCATCTTTACCCTTTAATGTTGTATCTTGGTATACTGATAGTGGTGCACCATCACATATGAGTTGCACTAAAAGTTCTTTTGTTTCACTAGAACCTTTTCAAGAACTTAAAGATTCAATATACATAGCTATTGGTGATGCATGCTCAATTGAAGGAGTTGGAATTTGTTCCTTGAATCTTGCATCTTCTATGAGTTTATCACTTTCCAATGTACTTTATGTTCCTAATCTCACAAAGAATGTGATTAGTATTGGAAAGTTATTTGATGATGGTTTTGAAGTGGAATTCAATGTCAATAATTGTTTCATAAAGAAAGGTGATAAGATCCTAGCAAGTGGATCTAGATATGGAGGCATTTTCAAGTTAGATGTGCATGAAAATGCAAGTGCATGTGATGTTGCATTGATGACTTGTGTTTCCAAGAAGGAAGTATGGCATAGGAAGTTGCATGTTTCCAATTTCAGATCTATGTCTTCAATAGTCAAGGAGATCAAGCCAAGAGTGGATTATTTTACGGCAAAATCACATAGATCAAGTAAAACTATTCTAGTTTTGAATAAAGCTTTTAGTTTGGAGTTAATTCTTGTCATTGATGACTTGATTATGTTTCCAAAACATCTAGAAAGCAAGACATTGTACCATCATATGAATGCTCTTAAATTGAGTAAGAGCAAGAATAAGAACAAGCTCAAACATATTGAAAAATATGTTCCTTCATTTGAAGAGGCATGTTGTAAACTTCTTGTGAGGTTAAGTGAAGCATCCACTGAGGACACTTACACCCTCAAGAAAGTATTTAGCTTAAATTTGGTCAAGTTAGAGTATGGTTTCAAGATTAGATCCATTTTGGATAGAGTTCATAGAGTTTGGACTAATAAAGCTAGCATGCTTAATCTTGAATATTGCTCATGGTATAATCTTGATATATATCATCTTTGTGATCATGATGAGGCATGGAAGCCTCAGATTTTTCAGATTCTTATGTAGCCCTCTCAGGATCTACATTAGGCACGGAGGAGGCATATCAACATAGTGGCAAATTGGTGGAAAATTTTTCAAAGGCATTTGGAAAAGATTTCTATCAAAGAGATCTTATCTTGGATTTGGTAAGCCTGCATATCAACATAGTGGCAAATTGGTGGAAAATTTTTCAAAGGCATTTGGAAAAGATTTCTATCAAAGAGATCTTATCATGGATTTGGTGAGCGTGCTGTTATGATGGATTATTTGTTCATCTTCACTTCAGATGCAAAGCAAAGAATCCACACTCAAAGAATCTTCATCAACATCAGATAGATATTTTAAGGGGTGTTAAAATTGTAAAACATATCTATGCTATTTTTGTTGATATTTGGGGGTCCTACCCATGTAAATATTTTGTACATATCCAAGGTATGAGAATTGAGCACATATCCTTGTAGAATAGGGCAAGTCTGGGTTAGGTAGATCAAATTCCAATGACATGCATAAAGTCTAGTCGGTCTAGTATGACATGCAATATAATTGTCTTTCATCTGATAATTCAATGTGGATGATGCCCAATAAAAATTGTCGGATGATTTCCGATATGTCGGAGCCACCTGTTAGCGATTCTCGAGTATTTCTACAGGCTATGTAAAAACATGTATAAAACCGTAGAAATGGATAATAGACTGGATGAAAATTAAAAATCGATTATTTGGTCAGTAGAAGAATAATCTAACACTGTCAACTATGGTGCTCGAGCCAGAGGCTCGAATTGTCGTGTTTGTGGCAGGAGTCGAAAGTTTGCAAGGAACTTTACCTTTGTCTTTGAAGTCTTGAACTGATCCTCGATAAAGACTGTATCCTTGTTGAATAAAATCTGCTACACTTGTAAGTATTATCAGAGAAAGTATATTTGATTAGGATGGTCTTGAGACTTTGGATGTCAAATTTCTTGTCTCCTTCAGGATCTTCTCGTAGGCGATGCATTCAAACACTCGTGGGTTCTTCAATGGAGGCTTAGATCCTGTCCAAACCTCATGGGGTTAACATTTGTTTTGGATGTAAGCTACAGTGGAAACAACTTCAACCTAGAAGATCTTTGGCAATGATGCGTGAGCTAGCATGCATTTGGCTTACTCGACTAGAGTACGATTCTTTCTCTCGGCTAAGCCGTTTGACTTAGGCGAATATGGAATGATAAATTGTTGTTCAATGCCTTGGCTCTGGCAGTACTCCTTGAATTCAATAGAGATATACTCTCCACCGTTCAGGCTTTAATTTTCTTACCAGTTTCTATCTCTGCATGTTCTTTGAAGATTTTGAAGCAACTGAAAGCTTTTGATTTCTTTTTGATGAAGTACACCATTGTCCTTCTATAGAATTTATCAATAAAAGTGATGAAATACTTTGCATCCTTTAGTGAAGGATTTTGCATTGGACCACAAATGTTTGTATGTACAACGTCTAGTAATCCTCTTGCAACATGTTGATGGCTTGATCTAAATGGTTTCCTAGTCTGCTTACCGAATAAACAGTCTTGACAGACAGGTAATTCAACTTTCATATTTGGATAGTCGAGATCAAGAACAATCTAATAGATTGCTTAGACATATGTAACACAGAAGCATGGTCACTATAAGATTGAATGTGACTTTTATCATTATGTTTTGCTCAATATTGATAGGCGTAGTCATGCATTAGGAAAGAAGACTCTTTTTCGCTGCGTTCGATAGTTGCTATAGTCTTTGACTTGTCGTTATTGCATTACACCTCTTTCCAACATGATATCAGAGCATACCTTCATGTTATCAAAGCGATCTACCATACCAGAGCCCTAATACTTGATATCTTTCATGATATCAAATCGATATTATTAGATACTTTTCATAGTATCATATTCTTCAATTTGTGGTATCAAATTTCAGTATCAGATAATTGATTTCCAATTGTAGCACAGGCACGACATCATTCTTAACGTCACTGATTTATCAACAGACTAAAGTCTTAGAATGGATTCTCAAAGTAAAGCTGGTCTTATCGCAGACAAGCTGAATGGATCCAATTACTACTTGTGAAAATTTAAGATGAAGACCTTGCTAATCGCCAATGAGTTGTGGGATTTTGTCATAGGTATCAAAGTGAAGCTTGAAGACGACACAACCAACTCAAAATGGAAGTGTAAAGCTTTCACGCTTATTATTCTCAATATATCAAACACTCAGATTAGCCACATATCTGAAACTCAAACTTTGAAAGTAGTATGCAACATCTTGAGCTCACTATATGATGTGAGGGACATAACTTCCAAGTTACATTTATGAAAGAAATTCTTCACTCTCAAGATGTCTAATAGTGATTCACTTCAAAATCACGTTAACCAATTTAAGAATCTCTTGCAACAGATGTTCGTTGTCGGATCGATCATTGACGATCAAGATGCAATTATGAAATTGCTTTCAAGCTTGCCCTCTACATATGAGAACTGGGTGATGATGACATCGACACACTCAGATTTAACTCTCAATAGAGTTATCACTATGTTGTTGCAAGAAGATAATCGAAAAAGTCAAGACACTTTGTGAACTTCATCATCTCATGCTCTATATGTCAAAGCGACAGAAGCAGAAAAGCTCTAAGTAGTCCGCATCAAATCAAAAATCGACACAAAGTCAAAAACAATTATCAAAATCACAATTGAAAAAGAAGATCTTCTGTAAGTATTGCAAGCACACTAATCATGAGATCTAGGATTGCAGGGCACTCAAAGCGAAGAATGCCAGCAAGCAACCAGATCAACAGGCAAATGCAATCACAACATCTCCCGATCTCGACATGGACGAAGGAGCATTTATGGTCAAAGACTTTGCAAAAGACACTATTGAATAATTCTTGGTTTCTGGATTCTAGAGCTACTACTCAGCATATGACTAGTCATCGTGAGCATTTTCACTCCTATATGCCTTACAGTACAAAGAAATACGTTTATCTTAGCGATGATAGTACTCACACTATCGAACGTGAAGGTACTGTGAGATTGAAATTCCAGAAATTCAAACTATTATCAAATGTTTTGTATGTACCTAAACTCTCTACGAATATGTTATCAGTAAGTAGAATCACTGATTTAGGTCATAAGGTAGAGTTCGAGTCTGATCAATGCCGAATTATCGATAGGACAAGTAAGTTCCTTGCACTTGACAAGAGGCATGGATACTTATATAGATTGGCACATTGTTATTCTGATACTAGTCAAGCCTTGAAAACCTATGTTCTTGTCAATAAAGCATTACTATGATAATCATCGATTAGGACACTTGAATCATACATCTGTTTCATACATGTCTAAACAATCCTTAGCACTTGATCTCGACTATCCATCCAACAAAGTCGACCTCCCTGTCTGTCATAGTTGCATCCTTGGAAAGTAGACTAGGATTCCCTTTAGATCGAGTCATAGGCATGCAACAAAAGGTTTGTTAGACGTTGTTCATTCAGATATATGTGGTCCAATGAAAACTCCGTTGTTGCTTGATGCAAAGTATTTTATTACCTTCATTGACGAATATTTGAGAAGAACAATTGTTTACTTCATTAAGAAGAAATCAGAGGCTTTCCGAAATATTTCAACAATTCAAAGAGCATGCAGAAAATCAAACTGGTAAAAGAATCAAAGCATTGAGGTCCAACAACGGGGGTGAATACATCTCTACCGAATTCAAGGAGTATTGCCTTAGCAACGACATTGAGCAACAATACATTACCTCATATTCGCCTTAGTCGACTGGTCTTGCTGAGAGAAAGAACATAACCTTAGTCGAATCGGCAAAGTGCATGCTAGCACATGCGACACTTTTGAAGTCCTTCTGGACTGAAGCTATTTCCAGTACAGCTTAGATTCTAAACAGATGTCCTACTAAAGGTCTCTCAGACAAAACACCATATGAAGTTTGGACAGGCTCCAAACCTCCTTTATCGAACTTACGAGTTTTTGGATGTATCGCTTATGCACATATTTTGCATGATCTCAGGAAGAAGCTCGACTTTTAGAGTATGAAGTCTATTTTCATCAGCTACACCACTTCAAGTAAAGCTTATGTTGTGGGTATTTCATGCACAATAATGAACAAGTGGGTCCCACAACTTGAACTACTGTTGGCCAAGCCTTACCTAGTGGGCCCCACCACAGTACAGTATACAATTAGAATAATAAGTGCGAGGGCACCGGATTCCTATGTGTATAAGACCGACCCAGTGACCATGCAAATCAGAGAAATAGAACTTGAATAAGAGGACTTTGGGCCTTATTAGAATAAATTGATTAAAAATCCCAAAGTCAAGTTCATAAGGTTCTAAGTAAAAAGGGAATCTCTCAAACTCATATGAATCATGTGAGTTTGGCCCTTTTCCTGATAAACCATTGGATTTAAGTTTATTTAGTTTGAAGGGCTAGGATGCCATTGTAAATAGGCCAATGAGAGCCAAGATGGCCCTCCTTCCTCAACTATATAAGAAGGCCATTTTCCATTGTACACATCTTCATTTTTCTCAATAAAGCTCTCTCTCTCTCTCTCTCTCTCTCTCTCTCTCTCTCAAGGGTGATTGGTGCATAGCTATGGGTAGGCGCTCAAGCCCCCATAGCCCCAACCATCCTTGTTGAACTCTCTTCTCTCTCTCTCTCTACTCTCTCTCTTTTCTCTCTCTAAAACTTTCTCTAGCTCTCTCTCCTCTCTCCTCTCTCTACAATCTCTCTCTCATTACTCTATCTCTCTCTATCTCCTCTCTCTATCTCCCTTCAAAGACCGAGGAAGAGAGAGAACAAATGCAGCTCACACCTTACAGGAAGCTGATAGGATCACTGATGTACCTTGCTGACAACACACGTCCTGATATTGCTTATGCAGTATTCGGGATGAGCCAATTCTGCAGGAATCCAGGCTCGACACATTGGAAGATTGCAAAACGAATTTTGCCATATCTTCAATTAACGAGGAATTATGGCTTGTGTTAGTGTCGTGGTGCAGGTTTCGGGAGGATGCACCATCACATCAGGAGTAGCAGTTCTCTGGGTCAGCAAGAAGCAGATCGTTGTAGCCCAGTCATCCTGTGAAACAGAATATGTTGCAGCAGCAAAGATGGCCAACGAAATAATCTGCCTAAGGTGGTTCTTAGACAAATTGGGAGAAACAAGAAACGAGCCCCTGGTCTTGCAGATGGACAACGTCTCTACAATACACTTGACGAAAGATCCCGTGTTCCATTCCAAAATGAAACACATTGCGATCAAGTACCACTTGATCAAGGATCTAATTGAAAAGAAGATGCTGCAGACCACCTTCATCGAAACGAAAGACATGGTTGCTGACATCTTCACTAAAGCCCTGGACAAAGGACTCTTTGAGAGACAAAAGAGCAGTCTCGGGATCGTAAAGCTATCATGCTTTGAGAGGGAGCTGAAGAAACAAAATGTTTCTAACTACAAAGCCTTGCTAGCTTTCAACCCTCAGCCTAACGAAGATGTTCGCTAACACGAAAGTCAGGAGACATGAAGCACAAAAAGTTTCGCAAACACTAAAGTCAAAGGAATCGAAGACGAACGGTTCGCGAACACGAAAGTCAAAACAGGCGAAGACGAACGGTTCACGAACACGAAAGTTTCACGAATGAGAATATTTTGCAGTCCAATACGAGAGAAAGCAAACGACCAAAACTAAACCAACGACGAAAACAAAACCTTCTCCTGCCCTCCATGCTCCAAAGAGTACCAGCGAGATCATGCAAGTACCCAAAAGTACAGATATCTGATCTGATGGCATGACGTCAGCGGAGACATTTTAGGTCGTGGCTAATCTGCCACTCTTGCAATTCTCTGATTAGTTGTAGATGCTTAATCACTCTAATCTTAGGTTTACATAGAGCGACCATACTTACTGGATGATACTTGACATATAGATCAACATAATACACATACAGTCTAACGTAGTAGTCTGATGCTAGTAGGCAATCAAGACAAAATACAGACAACAAGTCCACCTGCGAGCGAGACGAGCTCTATGATCAGGATCCATAGAGATCCAACTATCCGCTAGTAAAGCGAGACGATTACTCGTGAGAGAACCTGTTTCTCCCACGCAAATGTACAAAAAAAATTATACAAATATATTGAGTTAAATTTATGATCTTTTATGCATCCACAATTTCGATTGTTGTGGCTATATCTTTGCATTTCATGTGCTCTTCTTGCCTTGTCCTTATCTGCACACAAAAAATAAAATCATTGTAACATTCGGCATCTTGAAACAACAACAAATCAAAATTCAAAATTTGCATATTGCATAACATACCTTAACACCATTCAACAAAAATTGATAGTACTGAGAAAGATCAAAGTGCAACATTTCAAGTTCTAATCGAATGCGGTTGAGACTCCAATCTTCCTCGACCTTGATTACAACAAGAATATTGTCAATTTTTTTCACTGTTATTTGAAGTTGCTCTTGATGGTTTATTGCAAAATCTTGATCTAATGGCTTCCACTCACTTTTGTATTTTATCCATCGTCTATAATACAGTAATAAAATTAGCATTTGTTTTTCTATGTGATATCTAAATGTCATTAGCATTTTCTTGGATATGGTGACTTTGCTACAATTTCAAAATTATTGGCTGGTTTTCTCATGAACCTCATGCAAAAGGATCTACTTGAAAAGGTATTCTTAGCTACTTAAGTTTTGGAGGAAACTAGCATAATTATCAACCTAATTTTTGACAAATAGGCAAAATTTAGCTTGATTGATTTTCCAATTTCTTGTACAAATGTCCATTAATGTCTTGTACATATTTTCTCTGCACTCAACTTGCTCATTTTGTTTCATGTTCCAACGGTCATCCAACAACTTGACAAGCATTTCATCACTCAAGTCCTTACAAATAAACATCGTTTTTGTGCGCCGAACATTGCATTTGGAAAAAAAAATCAACACAAATAGCAAAAGTTATATACCAACTTAATCTATTATTCTTTGAACCATTGCTACATTTCAATATACTCTGAATATCCATATAAAGTCTAAATAGAACCATTGCTACATTTTAATGTACTCTGAATATCCATATAAAGTCTAGATAAAAAACTTTTCGAAATTGTTGAATTTGGTGAAATCCATTCCTCACTTGAAAAATTTGGTAGAGGATATGGCTCTAATCTACCCAGTAAACCATTTTTATCAGAAATATAGGTGTGATCATTAAAAAAACTCCCGACTCTAAAAGGGATATTGGAGAACGTCCCTTATATTATAGAACACCGATATCAGAATGTATGACATCAATTATTCTTGTAATAGATTGAACTGATTGCCATTCAACAAAATTTGATGGATATAAATCTGCCAAAGCAACAAAAATATTGTGAGAGAAATTTAATATTAAGAAAATTGCTAATACTGAAGAAATTTAATTTCAATATGTACATAGTAATCATATACTTACAATTGCATTTTTTTGTACCGTCTAGATTCAAATCTTGAATGTTGAGCTCTTTGTGAAGATAAGCATGTTGAACCACAACTTCCGTGATAGATTGACCAGTAGCTGATACTTTGAAATCCATTATCATTCCTTTCCAAGAGCTTCTATATATGTTATCTAATCTTTTTCTTTTTCAGAAAGAGCCTTTTGAAGAAGGATGTATCAAAATCAACTAATAGTTTCGATATATTCTCGGTAACCATTGGTCTTCTGCATTTTCTTCATTGAAAATATCGATAGCATCAATGGTTCTTCTTGGTCTCCGATTATGTGTCGCCATTAGTCCAAAATATGTCTATGGAAGCTGAGTACGAATGAGAATGAAAAGAATGAAGAGAATAAGAGGTATACCTAAGAATAACAAAAAGTTCCTAAACTACAGTGATTAGTTAACTACAGTTCATGAATATTGAATCCAAATTAACCTCGAGTTTATAAATATGGGCAGCAAAGGGATATTCGGACAGTAACGGTGGTCCAATCACAATAGTTAGTTCTCCCCGGCGGGAGTTTTGAAAACTGTAAATTTTTGGCCGAGAATGCCGAAAAAATCCGTCTTTCAAGCATTGTAACGGTTTCGTCTCAGATGTACACAATTTATTGGGCCACTTGGACATTGAAAGCGTGCAAAGTCAAAGAAAACATCATTACAAAGGTCCCATTTTGAGTTCTAATATCCCCTAATGAGATTCCAAGCTCAAGGAGCTCAACCTGTGCGACCAACGAAAAATCTAGACTCCAAGGAGACTCATGCTAGCATGTTGAAAACGACAAATCTCGAGCTTAAAAGAACTCTCAAATATATTTTCTTTCCATGTTAATAAAGTAGGTCGCCAGTTTCCTGGGGCCTAAGTACTTTGGCTAACATTACAACTTTATACAAGTTCTACGTAAGTGAATTAGATCCACACTTTTCCTGCTCTAAGTGTAAAATATTTTCTTATTTTAAAATTGGTCTTTTTTGGCTGGTGAATTAGCTCGTGCCTTTGTACTTTTGATAAAATCTGGCCTATAAATCAAGCTCACACCATGAGTCTTAGGATCTAGTTTGGCCATGATGAGGACATCAACTTTCTCAAATCAGAGGAGGATGTTGTAAAGCTGACTTGGGTGCACCCAATATGCCTCGTAAGACTTCGGACGGTGACGCTCCCAAAAGACCTAGAGCAAGTTAGGAAGTCAAGGATTGAGCCTCCAACGAGCTTCCGACGTGTGGTGAGCCAGTCAAATAGCCACAAGTCACGAGCTAGCTCTGGAGCTCGAGTCATGGCCTAGTCAACCCTTGGGATCCATGTCCAGGAGCTAAGCTGATTCTACCTGCAGGGATGGCTCCCTAGATCCATATTTGGGAGCTAGTTTGATCCTGCCAATCTAGCCAAGCTTAATCAACAAAAGAAAAACTAAGTCCAGAAAAGCGTGCTTTACCAGACAACACTATATTCCAATGCAGAGGAGGGACACCAAATCACAACAGAACTATAGGGGGAGTCCAGTAGACAGAAACTTGGGTAACTCAACCAGCCCCAAGAATGGGATGGGTCCAAGTGGAAGGACCTTTACTACAACCTTTTTGTGTCGCTAGCGCTTGAGGGTCCACATTCACCGACGTGTGACCCTCTACTATGCCATTTGGTCAACTTGGCAACCACCATGCCTTGAGATTTCACGAGTGACCTGTCTTTGACTTTTGTTACCTTTTGGGAACAAATTTAGAGTTGGCTTTCGGGTTGGCTGGAATTCTGATTTTCCTAAATTTGAATGGTTAGGCTGATTGTCTTTTCTAAGTTGGCTTTTCAATGAGTTCATGTCGGGGACTTTAGTGTGTCTTGGGGAGACCGCTCAAGTCAGCACTCTTTAAGGTGTCAGCGCTGTAGGTGGACTCAACTATTTGGGTCAAATTGTACAAAACCCAAATATTAAAAAATATTTGGGTATTATCTCAATTTGCTCTCATTTTCTTACAGCTGAAAATTTTGTGCAGTGTGTGTGAATGAATACGTCAATGTTTTCATCTTACTTTTACTTTTGTTATGGTGTTTATATTATTATGGTCTAATCAAAAACTTGTATATTCTTACTTTTTTTTTTAATTGCCATATTTTATAGCAAGGCCTTTGTGTGGTATATCACAACTTTCTTGTTTCTTGGCCAAGAAAAGTATTTAACTCTGAGCTCAGTTTTTCAACTTTACGAAAAGCAATGGAGCTTTGTACAACAAAGAAATCTTTCCTCGAGCACCCAAAACTTGCACATACCTACAAACACTTTTTAGTTTGATCAGAAAAAAAAAAGAAAAATTCATGCATTGCTTATGGGATTATTGAAAGATCCAGAGAATCCTGGATCTGGGATGTGTCTGTGCAATACACACATAGAGCAGCTCTCTCAATGTGTGGGTTTTTTTGTGGTATTGTTGTTTGATCCAGCTGATCCCTGTGGAGGTTCCTGTCTTCAACTTCTCGGCCCCAATAACAGCAGCAGACTTCACAAATCCGGTTATTGTAGCTCTCCTTACCTTGTCATTATATTCTGCAACCTTCTTCTTATTCTTCTTCTTTCTCGAGTTATCAGCATCGCCATCGTACCCTCTTGCCATCTGCTCATCGTCGTATTTGTTGTCCCATTGATCCGTCCAGCTCAGTTCTGATGTATCCTGATTCACATATTCACCGCCGCTTTCCATTTCTTCTTGTTAATCACCTACCAATCGGCTTTAATCTCTGCACGTAATATATCTAATCAAGGCATAGCACTGACAGGAAAAGTGCAACGTGAGAGCAGGATGTAAGTTCGAACAAAATGTGGGGATCAGTATAAAAGGAGAATCTGTGGCGTAGAGCAGGCTCAGAGAGGCAGCCCAATATGTGCCTGTTTCCGCAGTTGCTGCTGCGCAGAAACTGCTCTCACTGTTCACAATACCTTCCTCTCCGCTGAATTACTCGGAGGCCGAAGCGTAGAGGCTTTTGAACATCTGATAGTCCACTCTACTAATTCGCCAGTGTGTTGTCATCCTTCCTTTTATTCTTCTTTCTTTCTTTCTGCTTTGTCATAGAGTATTATTATTATTATTATTGCTACCCCTAGTATTCTACTAGTTTACTATGCTACTACGACTATTCTGTTGTTCTTCTTCGTTGTTGCTTGGGTCGTGCAAATGGATAGATCTTCAAAGAATAGACCAAAGGCCAGTGTAGAGCCTCGACTTTGTGGGAGTTGACCAGATCTCAAGGGAAAAGAGAATTGGCCAACACCATAGCTTCTCTTACACGGAACCCTTTACTCTTATAAAGGTCTCTTCACATCTAACCCATTAACCCATTATTGATTTCATATCTTCCTTGGAGCACGCCACCCATTCTCACAAAAACACTACAAATGTCACCATGCATTTCAGTGTCATTTTTCACAATGTCACCCAATGGGGTTGGGTCAGTTGGTTGGCTTGGCATCCAAAGTTTCTTTGGTCCCAGGTTCGAGCCTCCCCTTGGAAACCAAGAAGCATTTTTCACAATGCATTAGTCAAATTTGATCTTCAGCACCAAATATGCTATTCTACCTGCTGAAACTATATTCTTAGTCAAATACAATATTTACAACACATCTCAAATGAGCCACTGAATTTTGAAATTCAATAACCACAATACCTTCTCCTTTGATTTTGTGGTGAGATCCCCATGCAATTTCATGTTATTAGTGGACTTCGAAAATTGTTTGAACCAATTTCTTTTGCTAGTCATTTGTTGTATATATTGAATATAAGTACCAACAAGCAGATTTAGTAAAATCTTGTTGTCTTTACCATAAAAAGTTTTGGTTCTTGATTGTGACAGCAATTGAACTTGCATTTGCTAGCTTGTTCTTGTTTTCATTGAATTTATTTTTTTGGGCACCTCCTAATCACGTCCTAATTTTTGCAATACCTATAAAAAAAATTCTGTCAGATTTACTGTCTAGATAAAGAATACTATTGCCACTCATTCAATCTGGTCATTTTATATTGTTTGACAATATTAATTCGAATTTAATGAGTAGCTTGCACAAAACGTTCACTTGACTGATTTCTAGCGATCAGAATCGATTAGAAAACTATCTGACAAGTAAACTTATTTCAAATTTTAATCAAATTGAAATTCAACAAAATAGGAAAAAATTCAAATTTGTAACTTCAATCTGGGAGTTCCCAATTCCTAAAGTTAAAAAAAATGATAGTACAGTAAAAATTGTCGACAATTTCATTGCGGTTCCTTCTGTCAATTTTAACTTATCTATCTCTAGAAAAATAATTTAGACTTAGTGAAAATACTGTGACCAATTCTGACTGATAAACTCAGTTTAATCAATTCACTAATCTAAACCGATTCCATAGATAAACGAAAAAATGACCGAAATTTTAATTTTTTGAAAACTCAATTTCTTGTTTTATTTTACGTAATTCGAAAATTTTGTTAGTACAAAAGGCAATCGAAATCGAAAAATCAAAACACTGTCCGATTCCTAATGTTACTAACCCAATGTCCAACTGGCATGCAAAGCACACTACAAAACGTCATTTCGGAATTTTTACGTAAACTTCAGTTTAACGGAAATTTGTCAGCCAATATCACTAATTTGGACCCAACTGTCAGAGCACATGCGTATGACCACTCAAATCGATTGTAATCCCTCATGCATGTCAAAATTACTCTGAGAATCAACATGCAACCCTTCCTACACCTGTCATAATTACATTCAAGGATATAAAATACAACATCAAAAAGCGGAAATACTAATAGTGTCACTTTGGAATCCTCCTACCTTTGTGAGACACCATAGTTGTCCACCGTGTGATCCTCCACCATTGGATGAAGGGTGAGTCCTCACATAGTGACTCACATGATAACTAAGCACCTCTCTCTTTTTGTAAGACTCTTAGTACATGGGCTGCATTGGATTTTTTGTGTAAAGGATAATAGGAGATCCATAGAGTCCTACTAGCATCCGACCCATCCATTGTCCATTCATTGTTGTTACAGTTGCAAGAAGCCAACAAAGAATCAGAAGCAGGAGAAGGAATCATGACGTTTGCTACAGTGCACTCTAGAATGGTCAAAGGCTGCTTGTTTACTATGTAACCCAATAGAGGGCTCAATTGTGAGCAGTTTCTAAAGAAAGCAGAAAACATGAACACCCTAGAACATTCTGCTTGGAAAGACGTATTGGAGAACTCGATGACTTGTTCGAGAGCCATACACACGTTATTGCCATTTAACACTCTTCTCCTTTTACATGTGTCTGAGATATTACTTGGTCGCTGCTACTGCTTTGCTTTAGCTAGACTTATATACGGTGCGGATGGTATAAATCCTTAATTGGGCGATCCAAGATCAGAAAGCAAAGCTTCAGCTACATCAGAATTTTGCAATCTACGGCGCTTTCACATCCATTTAGGGAGGGAACTCAAGGCCTGCTCAGAACCGGCTTTGCATCTACTTTTGAAGAAACTCATTAAAGCCTCTTACTTTGCAATTGTACACCCGTCGTTTGCAATTGTACACACCATTCTGTTTTTGGTTGGTCAGAAGGAAATGGAAGGTTGCAAGGATCAGAACTTAGCTGGGCGGATCAATGGGACTACAAATACAATAGATGAGGAGACCCAACAATAGGGTACCATGCAGATGAGGGGAGCTCTAGAAAGAAGACAACTTACAGAATATAACCAAAAACTGAAGAGCGCTTCTAAAATAGGATTTGTAAAGGCAAAGTCTGCTGCTGTTGTTGGGGCTGGCAAGTTCAAGGCAAGGAACCTTCACAGGGATCAAATGGGTCAAAGAACAATACCGACAAAAGATACCCAGCATTAAGAGAGCTTAGTGTGTATCCACTAGTTTGTAATGACACATTGATCCGGGTTCCCTGGGATGATACTATTTGAAAACATCCAGTTTCAAAGCATTCTCATTATTCTTTTCATGTTTGCATATTGCAAAGCCTAATTCGATTAGAGATTGTCGTGTCAATCTTATTTGTTCTGGGTTGTACACATGGCTATCTTGGATCTGAGTTCAAACAGTTTTTTTGGCACCCAGAGGCAAAGATTTATAACTTACACAGAACATTGTTGAAGTAAGAACACGGCTTGCAATAAATATTCCCTATATCAAGGTTTAGCTCCACATCCCCCTAACCTTTTTCTTTTTTTTTTGTTGAGAAGAGAGAGAGAGAGAGAGAGAAGAGAGAGAGAGAGAGAGAGACAGAAGATAGATAGATATCTCATAGAATTTAAAGTGCTGTAAAATTATGGCAAGGCCATCACACTATTAGAGTGACTCATGATAATGAAACATCCATTGAATCGGGTGTAAAGATCACTAGAAATACATTTTCAAAGGGTAATCATGGTGAGGGAATACCCCCTTGGTTGAAACTTTTTACTTATGAGTCTGCCGCTTATGCAATATTTACTGGGTCATAATTTTCTTTTAGCAGAATGAGGGCATATGCACTTAAGAAACTTCAGATTATGGAATAAGGAATGTGTATTTTTGTACAATGAAATTTTTGCCATTTGTATAATGGCACTTGAATTTTTTGCCCATGTCCTAAAAAATAAAAAGCATATGCCTTTTCTATTGACCTAGAAATGGGCAAAATCTGCCATATACAATTCATTTCATGAGGTTCA